>JAZGTJ010010155.1:0-18456 GCA_036877575.1 Botia almorhae | reverse complement strand
CACATCAGTCAAAACACACACGCACATCAGTCAGAACACACACGCACATCACTCAGAACACACACGCACATCACTCAGAACACACACGCACATCACTCAGAACACACGCACATCAGTCAGAACACACACGCACATCACTCAGAACACACGCACATCAGTCAGAACACACATACATCAGTCAGAACACACGCACAGTTCTCTAGCTGAACCCTGAAAAACAACTGATGCGCATGGACAGGTGTGTATGTTCTAAAACTCCAGAGCGACGAGAGTCTCACTTAGAAACCAATACTTCAAATCCAACTATCATCTATAATATATAATAATCTATAATATATAATAATCATCTGCACTGCTTATTGTTCAACAGGTGTCTGTGTATGTGTAAGAGATCCCTTCAGTTCTAAATAAAAACCCACAGAGAGATAAACACACAGACTGCCCCCAGAGTGGCGGACAGCTGCCAATCAATCCACACCCAGCAGCTCTCTACACAAGCGAGCAGTGAAGAAACCCTACATATATAACAAAAACAAAACAAGAGACTGAAATGATGAGTACATATTGTTTGGTAGCAGTGGGTGTGTGTGGACTTCTCCACACCCTGAGAAAGATCAGTTAGTCCAGAGCCACACACACTCTTTACCCTGCTGCACCTCCATGTCACGAATATTTCATTCACACTCTGCTGATATTACACAGATTAGAGAGAGAGAGTTCAGGGTGGAGAGTTTCTTTTACTTTCTGTTCTGCCTCCATCACATGCCTGTCGATTCATTCCCAGCATTCCTGTGGCAGCAGCACAACGTAACGCTGGTGTTCACTGGGTATGTAGAGTACCGTTCTCTGTGTGTGTGTGTGTGTGTGTGTGTGTGTGTGTGTGTGTAACAGAGAATATACGATGGCCAAACTTAACCCTAACACCATATGCCTAACTGACACACTAATGCAGTCGATATAATAAACCTCTTAAAAGCATGAAGCATGTTTTTAATTTTTAACTTGACTTTTGCACAGTAATGTACTTTTTTATTATTTAATGTATATGTTATTTACAACTATTATATTATCCACACTGCTATCGCAACTGACCATTAAAAATCTTAAATACTTTTAATTTCATCATTATTTTAAGCCTATGTTATACTGATCTCTAGATGTCACATGACACAAGATTGGTGATGTAATGAATGTTCCTCAAGGCAGATGACCGTCACAATTAAAACAGGGTTGTGATGAAGATGAGTACAGTCAGATCAATAGATCTTAAGGCTGTAGGGCACAATCTATAATTCTTAAAAAATAGACTTCTACTGTCCACATTCAAGAATCAGCAGCAGAACTCACTGATCCACTCTAAACTGAAGTCTATATGAGAATGATCATGGCCTGATGCTGGTGAAACAGATAAAGCTTCTATAACATCATATTGTCAATGCTGATATATAGTTAATTACACCAATAACATACAGCACACAACACTTTAAAAACTGACATAGAACAGAGTTATTGGCCAATGTTAACAACCTCTAAATATGCGAATATCAGCTCAGCTGTCAGGGAGAAATCAGTCTGTCATTATTAACAACAGCTAACGTGAACACAATGAGTTCATTATAAACACACAAGCACAAGAAGTGAGTGCCACAATAGCAGCTGTGTCTCCTTTGTGCTGCGACGGTGCTACAGATACAGCTAGGCTACTACTACTACTACCTGACAAAAGTGACTCCTCACACGTCAGCTAACAGTAAATTCTGTGAGTTCTCACTGTTGCTTTGGATTCAATGTCACACAAAGCAGCAAGAAATAGCAAGAAAGCTGCCAAGAAACATTGTGTAAGTGTGTTGTCCCTGCACAGATGCTGGACTGACAACTGAAGCCAGCACGCTGCCATTTTGGATCATGTTTCTGATCATGTCAGTGAAGATTAATCTTCTCACAGTGTGAGGATCACTTAAAAACAAACACCCTGTCCTGCATCACACCTGCAGCTTAGTCAGGCTCTCACACTCCACCTGCTGAAAACCAGCTGAATACATGAGTTTATCAGGTTGACCTATTCCAAAATTGTGTTTTGTTAATATTATGTGACCATTACAAAGGAAGAATTTTTGCACATTCCCTGCACATTATCTCTTACACAGTTTACTTTTACTTATGTTACTTTAAGTTATGGTAATATTTTTGGTTTGTTTATATTCTCTGTAAATATTTTGCACTGTCTTTGGGGGAAGCAGTCTTACATTTCACTGCTGCTTGTATCCTACATATAACTATATATGTGACAAATACAATTCTCGAATCATGGAATACATGATATTTTTGTGTATGAGACCCCAGCAGGTCTTCTGCTACGTCAGAAATGTGTGACCAGTGATCTTTTACCTTATGGAGTGAGGGCACCAGAAGTCCTCTCCATTTGGGTGCGTTCTCCTCACTGTAGAAATCGTACTGGAAGGGCGCAGCCTGCATGACTGTCTCACAACCACCTGACTGGACACCAGTACTCAGAACATCCAGGCAGATTTACAGCACACCTGCCTACACTGACCACTGCATCTTCACAGCTGGACCTGACCATCAAATCTCCAACAGCAGACGGCTGTGGGACAGATGGACAGAGGTGATGAAGATGAACAGAGGCGATGAAGATAATGATAGCCAGGGGTAATGAAGATGAAGGACAGAGGCGATGATGATGAGCAGAAGGGATGAAGATTATCTCAGATCCGTCCGTAGTTCGTCAGTCCGTCTTCAGCATCTGTTATTCGTCTGGTATCGATCAGGTATCGATCAGACTGATCGGGGTGTCACATAGAGGTGCGTGTTTGTCTGATTTAATTCTGTGCTGATCAGTGTGTGCTCATCATCTCCTTCAAATTCAGCTGGATGTTTGCGCTCCTCAGCATCAGTTATCGATCAGACTGATTATGTTCAGGCTGTGGGACAGCAGGCCGTGGCTCGGGCGGGCAAACGCTGTTTTCTAGTCTCTCGGTGTTTTGGTGCTGATGTCGGATCAGATGAGAGTGTTTTAATCAGATGCGTGATCAAATTTCACTGTTTTATTGATCCGCGTTCGTTCGGGTGGTTCATGAACGTGCGCATTACAACACACCTGAAAACGGTCTAAAAACAGCGCGTTCCGCGTCCCGCGGGGCTCTACAGCCAGAACAACAAACACACGGACATCAATTGACACACAAAAGTCAAAAACGAGAGAAAAACTACAGGTGTAAAAGAAAGACTGTCCGCCGTTTGAAACAGACGAAGCAAAAACACTGAGTGTGTGATGACGCAACGATGCACGGTGGCGCAGACACAACTAATAGAGCACAAAGACACCGTTCACAGACCAATAAAGGTACGTGAAACGCGTAAGGGTACGTAAAAAATATGACAAACATAATAAAATAATAGTATAAAAATACAACTAATAATATAAAATACACTTTTAACAAAAAAAAGTGATTCACAGCTTAGAAGAGTTTTTAATGGTCTCGGCGTAATTTTTGCTTTCAAGCTAATTTTATTCGATTGATAAATTTTGTTATAAATATATGAATTGGAGATTACTACCGTCACATTAATATTGTGCATTTCGCCCAGCAGCGGAGACAGAACTATTCAAACTCAGAGACACTGATCTCGTGTCATGTACATTACGCATCAAACGCGTCTTTGTGTTTTCAGTGTTAAACGACTAAACATATTTATGTCAGTACAAGCTGTTAAGTAAAACGAGCACTATGGCCGTATGAAAAAAACATGGGACGTTGGATCCCCCTGAATCACAAACTACACCGCCACTACAGAGAAGACTAGAAACAGCTGACCAGACTCGCGTCACACTAGTTAACTTGGTTAATAACACAAAAGGTTCAAGTATTAAACATTGTTCTTGTCATTAAGATAGATTATGTTGAGTGAACTGCATGTAGTAAACATTCCTCGTGTTTGGGAACTTAAGTAAGCTCTTTCATTTCATGAAACTACTTAGTAGAAACTAACGATCACTTGTTTTTAATTTTCTTTACTACGCAACACGAAAAGAAAAACAGTTAAATAATGCACTCTGTTAATAAAAACACTGAATAAGAATCCATGCAGCGTCAGATAACTGACGTGAGAATAGACAGCAGATCCGGCGCGCTCGAGTGACGTTACCGCGCCTTATATGGATCGGCATCAAATAGTACGTTTAAGAGGTTGGATATGAATCCAGGAGGTATAACGTGTGTGTATGAAGTTGCTTTTAAAGAGGAGGTTGTGGCAGTACTGAAGAAATCTCTAGAGGGCGTTGATGTGAGTGATCTCAGTGTTTAATTTAGTCTAATCTGATTCTCTTCCTCTCTAAACACAAAAGAGCATTTCTCATGACAACAGTGATGACACTTGTAGTCTATTGTGGGGGTCATATCGATATGTAGAGAGTAGGGGTCTATTGTCACAGTACAGAATGTGAAAACAAAGTTTGTTCTTGACAGTTGTGTTTAATCCACAGGGAGTAAAATCAATTGTTTGTAGCTTCCCACCTCCTGCAACAGGAAAGACCTCGAGATTTAATGATTGGTGCTGCTCAGTCAGCCCTCAGACAGACCATAGAGAAAGAGTCTCGGACCACATTCTCCCTCAACACAACCAGGGATTCCCAGCTTTACTCCTTGATTTAAATTGTTTTTTACAGAAGTAAAGCCAACATAAATAATCCACTAATTTAAGAGGGTCAAAGTGACCATTTTCATCTGAAGTTTGGAGCCATTATAGAGGATGTGAAAATGGCTTGAGAAAGCAGAAATCAGTTGTTACAGAGAAAACTTTCATGAAACACACACTAGTTTTTCTTTTTGTTTAACGTATGTGCTATGTATATGCGTTTCATTAAATTCTTCACTGAGTACACAGTAATTCATGTACTTGCGTGACTTTTTAAAACTCATTTGTCTTTCTCGATTCTGAGAGGTTTGTGTGTGTTCTGTCTTTCAGGAGGTTGATAAGTGCCTGACCGATGGGGCAGATGAGAACCTACAGTTACTTTGCTCTGTCACACGGAACACCTGAGCTGACCAATTAGCATCACCGTATTACAACACCTACCCTGACATTTACATTTATGCATTTAGCAAGTGATTTACAGTACATTCAAGGCATACAATTTATCAGTACATGTGCTCCCTGAAAAAATCCATATCAGAACTCCACAGCTGACCAATCAGCATCACCTTATCAGAAAACCTGAGCTGACTAATCAGCATATTCATGTCACAACACCTAAGCTGATCAGTCAGCATCTTCATATCAGAACATCTGAGCTGACCAATTAGCATCTTCATATCAGATCAGTCAGCATCTCTGCTGTGTCAGAACACCTGAGCTGATCAGTCAGCATCTCTGCTGTGTCAGAACACCTGAGCTGATCAGTCAGCATCTCTGCTGTGTCAAAACACCAGAGCTGATCAGTCAGCATCTCTGCTGTGTCAGAACACCCGAGCTGATCAGTCAGCATCTCTGCTGTGTCAGAACACCCGAGCTGATCAGTCAGCATCTCTGCTGTGTCAAAACACCCGAGCTGATCAGTCAGCATCTCTGCTGTGTCAAAACACCCGAGCTGATCAGTCAGCATCTCTGCTGTGTCAAAACACCTGTAGACACAAATAGACGGAGTGTTCCATTATGGTTACAGATATGTTAGGCTGGATGTGTTTGTTCTGTTATTAATGTCATAAATTTTTTGTGTTTTGTAAAATAAGCATTGCGAGGTAGTTTCTGTTGTGTCTGTATAAAAGAAATATGACTCTATTTTGGATGTCTAGGAAGGGATGCCAGACAGTGTTTCCCCCTTTGTGTCTGACCCAGTCATATGTCTAACCTGGCCTGTTACTGTTAAAGGAATAAATGGTTTTTCTTTTTTTTAACATTTCTCCTGACTGCCACAGTAAATTGTTTCATATCGTTGCATTTGTGCATTTCATTAGGAAAGTCCCTCAAAAGAACTGACCCTTCATTTGTTCTTAATGGAAATAAAAGTGACTTACTTTTCCTCAAATACTCAACAGTACAATATAATAATAACATATTAAGGAGATATAAAGAACATCTACAGTGGGAAGTCTAAAGTACAAGGATTAATTTCTCAGTTGAGTTTTTGTAAATACCTTGCTATAGTGTTTATCATAGACATACAACTGAACAATTGAGTGATTTTTCTCTTTTTTAAACATTAAACAGAGGACTATAGAAAAACAGAATTTGCAGAAAGATGCTATGGACAAAAACATAAACCATCACAACTTTCATCTATGATTTTAAAATATAAAATACACCTTATTCAGAAACCAAAATAACACTTCAAAATCAATTAATTACATTACAAACATTATGCATTTGGCAGACGCTTTTATCCAAAGCGACTTACATTGCATTACACTATACACTGATTCTGAGTATGTGCAATCCCTGGGATTGAACCCATGACCTTGGCATTGTTAACGCCATGCTCTAACCACTGAGCTACAGGAAATTAATTACACATTTTCCAATTATAATTATGTCCCAAAACAGAACAAATGAGCCAGGCTTAATATATGTTTGACACATTGTCATAACTCATTGTTCAACTTAATAGATAGACAAGGATACAGAAGCAACGTTCCCCGAAATGACCATGAATAACACAATAGGCGCGCATTTGCTAATTTAACTGTGACTACTTAACAGTTTTTTATTCTACCTATTTCATTTTGTGAGATAAATAGACTAACAGCAAAATAAAATTTAAATAATTTTTACTTTTCTTTCTGTAAGACAGTCGTAAAAAGCATTTCACTGCATGTGAAATGCTTGTATGAATGTATGATTTTGTATGTGACAAATAAAATTTAAATTTAATCTCCACAGTGTTGGTTTGGCTAAATTTTTAATCACGTAGATGTCACACATTTAACCAAATTTCTAACAGAAAACTCAAGACTAACTTCACACAATACCCTCACCTCCTCTTACTCACACAATACCCTCACCGCCTCTTACTCACACAATACCCTCACCTTCTCTTCTTCACACAATACCCCCACCGCCTCTTACTCACACAATACCCTCACCTCCTCTTACTCACACAATACCCTCACCTCCTCTTACTCACACAATACCCTCACCTCCTCTTACTCACATAATACCCTCACCGCCTCTTACTCACCAGCAGTCAGTATGCGAACAGGAAAGAAAAGGACATGACGTGAGGCCAAGTATGATAACCCATACTCGGAAATTGTGCTCTGCATTTAACCCATCTAAGTGCGCACACACACAGTAGTGAACACACACACACCGTGAACACACACCTGGAGCAGTGGGCAGCCATTGCTGCGACGCCCGGGGAGCAGTTGGGGGTTCGGTGCCTTGCTCANGGGTCTCACCTCAGTCGTGGTATTGAGGGTGGAGAGAGTGCTGGTAATTCACAATCTCCACCTACAATCCCTGCCGGACCTGAGACTCGAACCTGCAACCTTTGCAGTTATATGGACACACAATTAAGATGTGTCTGCAGTAGATAACGGCAGAGTACCTCTCTGTAGAACTAATGTAGAACTAATGTAGAACTGCTTGAGGCCCTCCAGCGTCAGCTTCTCTTTCTTCACCAGAATGCCAACAGCGTCTTGCGTGAACTTCTTTGTCACTTTCAACACAGCAGCAGGCATTGTAGCTGAGAGAAGAACCACCTAAAAGACAGAAGATCGACAGATAAAATGTCATCGCCTTCATTCAGCACAAACATTTTGATCCGCTTTTGTGCTGTAATAAGGACACAGAACAGACAGAAGCTGAAGTTAAACAATAGGAAACAGCTGAAATGTGGCAATCTTCCAGCTGGGCTTCAGGCAGAGCGCACCTGTTGGGCCAGCTCTCGGGTCGGAGCCAAAACCAGTGCCTGGGTCTCTTTCTGCTCAATGTCCAGCTGCTGGAGGATGGAAATGGCAAATGTAGATGTTTTTTCCAGTATCAGACTCACTAAGCCTGAGCAATGATATCGTAACCTTAAAATAGACGCAACAACAGACTTAGTGCAAGTATAATCTAATGAAAACACAAACAACTATATTTTAATATAAGCTGAAGGTTTCTCAAAGCCATAAGGATAAATACCCTGCAGGAGAGCCTCTTTTAAACTCATTTCATCAAAATTGTCTGTGATCTCATTCCAGTTGCTCTGCAGACACAGTTAACAGATGTGTCCATAGAGAATCAACATACAACAGTTAGGACTGAACAGTGGTGTGGGCAGCACTGTTTTTGCAAACACACTGTACACTGATGTCAGCTGTTTTCAACTTCTACTCCTGAGTAAAGATCTTCACTTACCTCAATGACACACTGGATCCATTCTATCAGGACCTCCATGATCTCTGGGGCTGAAATCAATAAAAACACACAGCATCAATCAGCAAGGGCTAAAACATAATGTCCAGTTATAACAGATATTATACAGCCATTTGTTTAGATCCCTCCAAATATCTTTCTGTGTCCCCACTCTCTCTGGACTAACACTTACACTACACTCACACAAAGCATACTATGCGAGTACCACCAATTTCTGCTGATCGCTGTTTAATTATGATGCTGATAACGTATTATTGACAGTAATGAGCTGTCAAGAGTATAATGAACCAGAGATGACACTGTGTTACATGTGTGTGTGTTTAAAAGTCGGGCTTCTGTCATTTTACAAGACCCCCATCATGATCTCTGTCATTAACGTGTTTATTTTGAGGCGTTTGTAAGATGAACTACTTATGTGCGCGGAGGTAAAACATGTCAGTATTCCTGCTGCGGGGTTTCCGCAAACCGCAAGGACGAGCGGAACTTTAGAGGTATTGCATTTTGGGAACCAATGTGTGTAATTCCCGCGAGAGTTTGATTTTTTTCTGCAAGACGGAGAGCCTCGAGTATTCTCGCGATAATCGACACCCTATTTTTACTGAAAGTAATTCTCGCGAGAGCAGGAGCGAAAGATGGCAGATGGGTCGAGCTCGTAGGGTGTGTGTGTCGTTTGTTTACCGTTCGACGCGTCGCTCTGGTGTGTGTCTCATTTCCATTCGTCTCCTCTGAATCACCGGAGCTTGTTCATGTTGTGCGGGTTGCTGTTTTTCACTACTCATTTGTGTAAATATGACGGGAGAGAAGATCCGCTCGGTGCGCAAGGAGCGCAAGTCGGGTTTGGATCTGCTGGAGCCGGACGAGGAGCCAGCGGCAACCGGGCCCGTCAAAGCCAACAGAACCAACAAGATCTTCAGCAGTAGCAGCACTAACCACAAGATCATCCGATCTAGTTCACAGCAGAACCAGAACCACAGCGACACTGAGAGTGCGTATCCCGTGCATCAGTGTGTGTTTAGAGGTGACGTGCGGAAACTGTCATCGCTCATCCGAACCCAGAACATCGCGCAGAAGGACGTGCACGGTGAGACCGCCACGATTCACAACTATAGTGATTTAGAATATTGATGAAACAAAGCATAATGTTTTAGAATCATAACAATTCAGTACATTGCTTGTTTTTTGTTTTATTGTTTGTGGTTCATTTTCATCTCTCTGAATTATGAAGTCCTTACAAACTACACTGTTTCTATTAGAAATGTGAAAGCAGTTTGCAGAGGCAATAAAAACACGTTTGACCTGCTTTAGTTACATACACTTATTATTCAGTGCTGTCTGTAATCTGTTTTTATTTTTATATCATTTTAAACTGCATCTCAGTATGTGTGTGCAACTCCATGTACAGTAGCGCATGTAGCTGGCGTGATCATGTTTCTGCTGAATGAATAAATGTCATGTGATTTCTGTCTCACAGGAAACACTCCCCTTCATCTGGCTGTTATGATGGGCCATAAAGGTGAGTTGCACTCTTGTGACACACCCTTCTAAAGCTCTGATTGGCTGTTTCCTTCTATACAGCTTATCATGTTGTAACAGTTCTCAGGTACGATGCTGACCGTGTGTGTTTTTAGTTTGGGGTGTCCTGGACAGGTGAGATTTAGTTCATTCAGCCGTCTTGACAGAGCAGGTTTGGGTCATTTGTTAGTCATCGCTGTGCATTCAGTCGTATGTTTACAGCGAGTCTTCCTGTGATTAAGAAATAGTGAATGTGTGAGTGTCCCTTATATGTTCTAAACTATTCATGCACAGATCCCTGTGACTGCATGTGACACTCTGATTTTTTTAATATACTACAGTTATAAGAATTGAAGCGCTTCTCTGGGGTGATGTCTGCTGATTTAGTAATGTGTATGTCGGCCGTCCTCCACGTCACAGAGAAAGAGAGAGAGTTTGATGTGTCCAGCACGTGCAGCAGAACAGCTTCAGCTTCTGGCTAAAATGTTATGGTTCTCTTACGGCGGTTCTCATAGGCTTGATTATTATTGTAGTTCCCATTTATTTGATCAAAATAAAACCACAGCACAGAACGGTTTAAGTTCTCTCAACATGAAATCAGAAGTGAGCCAGTTTATTTCTTATTTTACATTAATACTGATCTTATTGTCACTGCATGATTTTTGAGTTTGAATTTCAGTGGACTGCAGAGGGAAGGTGAGCGTGTGTGTTCTCAGATCTTCTGTGTCTGATCACTGTGTCACTGTGTGTTGTTATGATGGGTCTTCAGGGAGAAACACTACAGATCCATGGCAACACGTCAGGTCCAGTTTGTCTTAGCAGGAAACGCTTGAGAAAGAGTCTTCTCCTATAACACACAGAAAACAACCCATCTGTTTCTGTATTTACTGTTTTCATTGACTGGCATTTCAAAATATAAACCTTCTTTGAGCAGAAATGTGTTGAATTAAATACACAACAGTTTCTTTACAGACAGAAGGACGTTGTTTAGCACTAACAGAACAGTGTGTGTCTGTTTTTCTGTGCGGTCTCTTGTAGAAGGTCACGAAACATTTGGCACTGACACAAAACTGCTGCTGGTCACTGCTGCGTGTTTCTGTCTTACTGTGCTTTTCCTGTTTGCTTTGGGGAACAGAAAGGAATATCAAGATAAATGGATGGAGTACATGGTGCTGGTAACCAGTGAACTGGTATTATATTGTGTATTTTATCAAGACTAGAACATTGATTGACCAATCAGCAGGGCCATAATTATCCAGTAATGCATCACAAAGAAACAGAAAAGCTGTGCACTAATGTGTCACACTGCATACAGCCCTAAACATCCACCCACACTCACATACAGTGAGTTCTGTGATTTTACAGTGTTGTGTGTGTGTGTGTGTGTGTGTGTGTGTGTGTGTGTATAATGTCATCATAAGAAAATGACACACGCTCACATTTTATGTTTGATCATAAAACACAAAACAATAGATACAGTGTTGAGAAATGTGTGTGGCTGTGAACTGATGCTAGACCATGTGAAGTTACTGTACTGATCACACCTGTGTGCGATCAGTATAGTATAAGATCCCACCCCCTCCTCTGAGAGCACTTCAAAGCCACGCCTCCTCCAAAACACATGAACACTTCTGTTGTTTGACATTCAGATCAAGTGCAATGACTGGACGAACGTTTTATGGTCACACAGAAGATATGTGTTTGGAACACTTGATTGACATCAGTGATTGATATCAGGATGTGAATAGGCTTTCAACCAGTAAAACATAAACAAATCATCTACTCTGCTTTTAAAGGCTGTTGTGTGTGCTGTATGGTTTTGTTGATGTTTGCTTTGAACAGTAGCAGTGTGTGAAGTCTTGTTGATATTTGTGTTCCTCTTCACATTCTCTTTCAGAATGTGCTCATCTCCTGCTGGCCCACAATGCACCAGTGAAAGTGAAGAATGCTCAGGGCTGGAGTCCACTGGCTGAAGCCATCAGCTATGGAGACCGTCAGATGAGTATGTGTTTGTTTTCTGAAGTTGTGTTTGCAGGCCACTATTCTGCAAGAAGAATGACTCAAAATCCCTCTGGCCACTGTGCAGGACTTGTATCTGTCATTCCCAAGACGAATTGATGCTGTATTGGCCGCAAAATGAGGCCCTACATCATACTAATGAATTATTGTGGTCTAAAACCAGGCTTTCAGTTTCATTATTCAATCCCTGTATATTGTCGGTCTGTCTGTGTCTGTCTGTCTGTGTGCACACACACGCGTGTCTGTGAGTGAGAGTGCGTGTGTGTCTGAGTGAGAGTGTGTGTGCGTGTGTGTGCGTGTGTGTGCGCATGCATGTGTGTGTGTGTGCGCATGCATGCATGTGTGTGTGTGAGTGAGAGTGTGTGTTTGTGTCTAAGTGAGAGTGTGTGTATGTGTGTATGTGAGTGTTCACACTTAGCTCTTGACTTAGGACAGCAACAGTTTAGTGATTCTCTTGTTGTTGATTAATTCAGTGACGTGATGAACAGGGTCAGATTAACTCGTCAGTGACAATTCTCCACTGAAAATCCTCTTTATTGTGGGTTTGCTGTGATCTGTGTTTAACTTGTGTGTTTTGTCCTGAGTGCTGGTATCAATGTAGGCAACAAAATCGTGTAGTAATTCAAACAGTTGGGCAAAATGTTAAATGCTCTCTTTTTTGGTAAGTATTACACATCCATTCGATGTCAGATGGCTCATTGGTTGAGCTGTCAGTCTGTCCCTTCAGCCTGTCCTGATGAGCCTGTCTGGTTTGTTTAACCAGGGTTAGGGTTACTGTGTCACTGCACAGCACAGCTCTGTTCTGCTGTGAGTGTGTTTGAAGCTCTCTGTGCTTTAGATCATCTTTGATGATTTAAGGGCCGTTCACACTATGAACGATAACTATGAAATATTAGAAATCATTCTAAATGTGAGAGAATGGTACAGCCACACTATAACTAAGGAACGATACTGTTGCGTTCACTTTCAGACAGATTTTCCAACTGATGCACTGACAGCCAATGATGACACTGCCTCATGGTACATGTGTTTCTTCAGAGCCAAAGTGTGTTGTGCTGATGAAGTGTTGAACTATATTTTCACATCTTTCTACCTTTTGACTTCCTCATTGGAGGTTTGTAAAGCCATTTTTTTGTTAAACTTTGAAAATAATTGAGATTTCTCTTCCAGTGAATAAATCTCCCCTGTGATGTTATTGACAAGTTGTTCCAAAACAGCAAACAACAGAGCCAAATAAAGAAAGTATAAAGTACAATCTTTCAGTGAGCAGCTGAAGGGGCGGTCAGTGAAGACTCCTCACACTCCTGGGGAAGCTCCTCCTCCTTATGTTGACATAAGAGCTTGTGTTTTCAGTTCCCTTAGTGAAGGTTGATAACATGTCTGGTGTGACATTCAAAACTTTCTTCGTCAGTTGTTAGTTGTTGCACAGAATAAGCTGCAGTGTGACTATCTTGATTGACAGGTGCAGTTTTGAGCCCATCTGACATTCATCCTTCCCCTCTGACTGAGATATTCTGATCTGCATTCTGTATGTGTTTCTTAAGTCACAGCTCTTCTACGCAGACTGAAGCAGCAGTCGAGAGAAAGTGTGGAGGAGAAGAGACCTTGCCTGCTGAAGGCCCTGAAAGAGGTAAAGAAGAAGAGACAGAAGATGTGAACACTGACCCATCTGAAGCTGCTCTCACTGCAGACCTGCTCTCCAGACACCTCGCAGCAGTCCTCACACACACACACACACACACACACACATATACACCCACTAACACACACAGTCCCTGCTTGCTAATTAGTGCTGATTTTCAAAGCTTACTAACATGCATTAATATTAACATGATCCGAGAGCTGCTTCCATCAACACAGAAGCTGATACTTGTGACATAATATACAGTTTCCTGTGTGTGTGTGTGTGTCATGTTCTCACAGATCACAGTATGTTTGTTGTGTTTTCTTGCTCTTTTGTAGCTTGGAGATTTTTATTTGGAGCTTCACTGGGATTTTCAGAGCTGGGGTGAGTCGGTTTATGTTCTCAAAGACTTGATTGTTTTTGATTGATGTTGTTGTATCGGGAGAGAATACACAGGGGTTGTGTCTTCACTAGGGGTTCATGTCCAGTTAAACCCATCTCATGTGTGAATGAAGCAGGTTATCCAGGCAGACTGTGTGAGATCATGTTGTCAGGATAAGTCTCAGAGCAGAGGGCAGTGGGTCTGTGATTGGGGGTGTATATATACTGTATATTTAAAACGCTGAACACTGATGTTATATAAACCACTGTTAAACACAACCATCACAACCCATCAAGTATCTTAGAGCAAAGATTTTATTCCAACATTTAAACAAATAAATGTGTTGTGTTTCTGTGGCTCAGTTGCTTAACATGATACTCTTTTTGAATAGTTTGTGTTTTCTCGGAGGTCATTTACATTTATGCATTTGGCAGACGCTTTTATCCAAAGCGACTTACATTGCATTAGACTATACATTGATTCTGAGTATGTGCAATCCCTGGGATCGAACCCATGACCTTGGCGTTGTTAACTTGCCAGTGAGTCATGAAATAATGAAGGATCTCTTCATTTGTGTCTCTTGACAATGTTTCTGTGTCATAGTGTCAGATTGTGTTGCAGACGTGTGTTCAGTGGTGTTGTTTCAATCCTCAGTCCCTTTACTCTCACGGATTCTCCCCTCTGACGCCTGCAAGATCTACAAGCAGGGCATTAACATCCGGTGAGTTCCATTGCATGAACGTGTGTTATGTTGAACGAATCTGTGGGACATTTTTCTCATCTAAATGAAACAGGTGTGTTCATGTGAATCTGATCACCCACACAACACTGCTGAGGGTTAACGCTGCTAGTTACTGAGTGTTGAACACTCATTGCTGATCTGTAGCACAGGTGAAGAGTCACACAGTTCTTACTGAAGATGTTGATCAGATTATTTCTGGCTATCACTGACAGAGAGTTCCAATCTGTTATCTGGAGTGTGCGTGGAGTGTGCGTGTGGAGTGTGCGTGCGTGCGTGGAGTGTGCGTGGGTGCGTGGAGTGTGCGTGCGTGCGTGGAGTGTGCGTGCGTGCGTGCGTGCGTGCGTGCGTGGAGTGTGCGTGGAGTGTGCGTGTGTTTGCGTGGGTGTGCGTGTGTTTGCGTGGAGTGTGCGTGTGTTTGTGTGGAGTGAGTGTGAAGTGAGTGTGTTAGAAGTGAGTGAAAACCAGAGCAATCGTTCAGATCTGCATTTGAACTGCTCATTGTTTTCAATTGTGTTCAAATGGTTCTGTGAAATTCACTGACTTTCTGGATCAGTCGTTTGATGGGTAATAACAGTTATCCTATTGGACAGAGCGATTCTCCAGACTTCTGAACACACTCCTCTGCTGATGTGAAGGCTAGACACAATTGATTGTGATTGGTCCAGTGCTTTTAAACTCTGTGTGCTAAAAATAAAACCATATGCAAAGATGTTTGTCTTTGTGCTCACAGTTAAAAGGACGGTTTACCCAAAAGTACAGAAATCTGTCTTTTACTGCCCTTAATGTTTTTCTAGAGCAGGAGGTGCTAAACTCCAATTGAGTTTCATGTCAAAGCACTTGAAACAGCATGAGGGCAAGTGAATGAGTGAATAAACGTCATTTTTGGGTAAAGTAATTCTTTTGTAAATAAACAGAGAATGTGTGCTGAGTTAAATTCACTCATGTTTCTATTTTGTAGTTTGGACACAACACTTATTGATTTCACAGACATGAAGTGTCAGCGAGGAGATCTGAGCTTCATCTTCAACGGTGACGCCGTTCCGTCCGAGTCCTTCGTGGTTCTAGACAATGAACAGAAGGTTTACCAGCGGATCCATCATGAGGCATGTTCCTGGTTCCTCAGCCATGCTTTTTACAGGTTTATCCACAGATTTAGTCAGTTTTAATAGCTTTTAGTTTGTATTATGTTCATATTTCTATTGTGATATTAGTTTTTGTATTATATTTGAGAAATGAGTTAGTGCCAGAGTTTAGATGTAATAAGTAAGATCTCTGTGTTCTCTGACTGATGTCAGCTGCTGAGACAGACTCAGTTTTGTTGCAGGTTGTTTCAGTTCAGTTGGTAAAATGGTTCAGTGCTAGAGAAGAGAGTGTTTGATGTTTCAGGAGTCAGAGATGGAGACAGAAGAAGAGGTGGACATCCTGATGAGCAGTGACATCTACTCTGCCACTCTCTCCACCAAATCCATCACCTTCTCACGGGCTCAGACGGGCTGGCTCTTCAGGGAGGACAAAACGGTCTGTCCTGCTTTTAGATCACATGTGTACAGCAAACAGAGGCGAGGTGTTGTGTTGTTTGGCTGATGTCGTTCATCTTTTTGGGGGTTGCTGTAGGAACGGGTTGGGAATTTTGTGGCAGATTTCTACATGGTAAATGGTCTGGTTCTGGAGTCCAGGAAGAGGAGAGAGCACCTGAGTGAGGAGGACATCCTGAGGAACAAGGCCATCATGGAGAGCTTCAGTAAAGGAGGGAACCTCATCGAGCAGAATTTTGAGGTGAGCTGGTGTCACGCTGTCAGGTTGTTTGTATGTGGTGAAATATATTTGATAGAGTCTGTCTGCTGTGAACAGCGAACGTGCTGAAGGTATTTCCGGGCTCTTTGGATTTTGTGTGTGATATGTCAGTGTTGTTTTTGTGTTGTATTATGTGTTTGTATGAACAGAACTGGCTCTGCCACATTATTCCACTTTACACAACCCAGGTTTTATATACATCACCCGCCCTGGATGTCTACCAACCACCAGCCAAGATTGATGATGATGATAATGTGTTTCAGCATCCGCTCTGGAGGAGATTCAGGGTTCAGTTCTGTAAATGATGATGATGTGTTTCAGCATCCGCACTGAAGGAGATTGAGGGTTCAGTTCTGTAAATGATGATGATGTGTTTCAGCATCCGCTCTGGAGGAGATTCAGGGTTCAGTTCTGTAAATGACGATGATGTGTTTCAGCATCCGCTCTGGAGGAGATTCAGGGTTCAGTTCTGTAAATGACGATGATGTGTTTCAGCATCCGCTCTGGAAGAGATTTAGGGTTCAGTTCTGTAAATGACGATGATGTGTTTCAGCATCCGCACTGGAGGAGATTCAGGGTTCAGTTCTGTAAATGACGATGATGTGTTTCAGCATCCGCTCTGGAGGAGATTCAGGGTTCAGTTCTGTAAATGATGATGATGTGTTTCAGCATCCGCTCTGGAGGAGATTCAGGGTTCAGTTCTGTAAATGATGATGATGTGTTTCAGCATCCGCTCTGGAGGAGATTCAGGGTTCAGTTCTGTAAATGACGATGATGTGTTTCAGCATCCGCTCTGGAGGAGATTCAGGGTTCAGAGATTCAGGGTTCAGTTCTGTAAATGATAATGATGTGTATAAGCTTTCGCTCTGGAGAAGATTAGGGGTTTAGTTCTGAGTTCAACCAGACACCTTTAATGTACTAAACAGCCCAGATTACAGCTAAGTGACGGGCAGAGCTGTTCTGCGTAGTGTTCTTTAATGAGCAGGACTCAGTATCTGTGAATTTGTATTACAAAGAAAACAGCTGTTAAGTGAAGTGAGTGAATGTGACATCTGTTATGGTAACCCATACTTGGAATGTGACCTCTGCATTTAACCCATCACTGGTGAGGAGTGAACACACACTGCAAATAATTAACACACACTGCAAATCATGGAACACACACACCCAGAGCAGTGAGCAGCACTGCTGCGCCTGGGGATCAATCGGGGGTTAGGTGTCTTGCACAAGGGCACTTCAGTTACTACCTGCCAGCAATAGAAACAAACCAGCAACCTTCTGATTACAAGCCCAACTCACTAATTAGTAGGCCACAAGTGTGATGTATATGTGAAAAATAGACTCATAAATTACCTCTATTTTTAATGGGACTCTTGCTCTCTCTTCTAGCCGATGAGGCGTCAGTCGCTGAGCGCTCCGTCTCAAAACACTATATCTTGGGAGGAGTACATCACCACAGAGACGGGGAAGTATGTGTGGAAACATTTCCTTCTTTATCAACATGCTGTCTAAAAAAAACGGGCTGGACGTTGATCTGTCTGCTGAGTGACACACACACACACACACACACACTGTTTTAAACACTCTTCTGTGAGCTACACATCTGCCTGTATGAACTCGCTATCACTCACCGTTGTGTTTAAAGTGTCAATGTTTTTTTATTAGTATAAACTGCTGTGGTGAGTTTCTCAGGTCAGATGTTTCTCCTCAGAGCTCCTCATCTTGGTCGAGAACTTGTGTGCAAAGAAAGCAAGAAGAACTTCAAAGCAACTGTAGCCATGAGTCAAGACTTTCCACTGGGCATAGAGTCGTAAGTGTCACCTCACAGATTACAGTAAGCAGGAGGAATATATATTACAGATGTGTGTAGAGCTTCTAATGGAATTGAACATGTCTGTGCAGGTTGTTAAATGTTCTGGAGATCATCGCACCTTTCAAGCACTTTAATAAACTCAGAGAATTTGTTCAAATGAAACTCCCACCTGGATTTCCTGTCAAATTAGGTAA
>JAZGTJ010010154.1:0-18456 GCA_036877575.1 Botia almorhae | reverse complement strand
GATGACTCAGAGCCGTGATGGAAATTTCAAGCTCGTGTTAAAAAACGGTTTTAAGAGGATAAATAAGGTGCGAAACTCTAAAATTGGTTGTTATAAGTTTAAAGGGTTTTACATTATTCACATTTAGTCAGAATTATAAACAAAACAAACAGCATTATTTCATAGTAGCACCAAGGACCCCCCAACCCCTTCTGTATGAGTTATAATGGGATCTGTCGACTCTACAACTCTATAAAAAAGGCTCCACTCCTCACCCACCACAGATTGGCCTCACACTGTGTCGAGATTTAGCGACTCCGTTTAAATAATCAAAACCAGATCTTTCCTCCGCTAGTTGTGGAAAGTGTCAGCATGGAAAAAAGCTCCAGTCATTGCACCATAAATAAGCAACTATTTAATAATGATCCAATTAATTAATGGTACGTTTTTTTCTTCGCAAAAGTTTCGTACAGTGGGAAAATCAGCTAAGACGACCGTGACGAGACGCTCGCATGATGAAGTCATTTACGTCGGTTGACGAAACAGAATAAATAATTTTCCATTCAGTAAGAGCTGAGAAATTATTTGTCTCACGGTAACAGTCAGCTAAAAAGTGACGCTTATAACTAACACACTGCATTTCCACGGAAGCGATTATCTTCTAATATGTTCGATTCCGTAAGTAAAAAGGTGTTTTCATAACGACTTTAACAAAGACAGGCCTTGATGATTCTTATCCAAACTGTCACTTTGATTTACCGTGTGTGAACTTCACACATTCACATGGAACATACTCAGATGATTGTGAGCCTGGAAAAGCATTCCAGCATCAATAAAGAATTCCACGCAACACGGATGAGCGGAATGCCGCGACACTCTTCCCACACCCAGACATCATCCGCATGGTTCTGAGGCTACGCACGGCAGGAAGAGACAGACGCCCGCACGCACGGAGACAGACAGCCGAGTCCCACAGGGTCACGAACCTCTGTTAAATACAGAGAGAAAGAGAAAAATGAAAGAAAAAAAGACAGAAAGAAGTGAGTGAAAAGTGAAGGAAAGAGAGACAGCTGAGATGATGAGGAAAGAAATAGAGTTTAAAATTAAGGCATTTTGTTGTCATGTATCATATGGACACCAGCTGTGTAATAATTATCACACATATTTCAAGTGCACTCACCCTGTACATCACACACTACAATCTGAGCAGATAAAACAGCAAGACAATTACAATAACTGCGTGTTTAAAAGTAACAACACAACTATTCTTGAATATAGGACAGTTTGTTGAGCAGGTGACCAAGCTGAGATATACTGAAATTAAATCTATACTGTATGTTTGCAGAAGCAGGTTCTCACAAGGAAAGAACAATCACAAACTATATCTCTTAAATGTCTTAATGTTTTTCCAAATACAAATCTTTTTCCATCTAAATCTACTCATGTCCTCAGGTTTGTGAGTGTAGGGTAAAGCAAAACTGGATTAGACCAATTTATAAATGGATAAAATAGTGGCACCCATAAGCACAGCCAAACCTGCACACACAAAACATGACTAGCAGTTGTAATGCTGTAATTTTGCCATTATGGCAGTAAATAATGTTTGGTAAACAGTGTTACTAAAGCCCCTGTTCCCCCTCTAGTGGTCGAACAGAGGCAGTACACTATTCACACGGGCTGATCTGTTTGTAATGTATTTGCGTTCTTTTCCACATGACCTGCTTGTACCGTCTTTCCTCAACGCTGTTGGTCTTGTTGGGTCTATTTACTCAGAGCTACTCTTATGAACTTGTATAATTTTATAAACTTGATACGTAAAATGCCATCCATTGTTGTTTTAAAGCCATAAATATTACTCAAAAATATTTAAATGTATGCAAATTGAATAACGAAGTGGCAGGGTGCCGGCGACCCTGATCTTCTCACTCCGCTAATGAGGGTTTTTAATTTTTGTCATATTTAACATGTCATTACACTGTTCACAATAATCATCATCCACTCGAGACCAATTAAACATGTCAACGAGTCGACCATCAGTAAACAGCAGCAGGTGGATGACTGTGCGCGCGCACACACACACACACAAAACACACAGAAATGACTAAATCTATTTCTTCTGTTTGCACAAACATGTTAACAGTTAATGTAGCACACACTGGTACATACATAAAACATATGTAAATATATATATATATATATATATATGCAATTTACTAGAGGAAAATCGATTTCCTGTTCATAGTTCTGGAGACACACACACACTCTTAAAAAAGGTTCCTAAAAGTTCAACACAGTGATGACAAAGAAGAACCATTTTTTGTTGTCCACAGAACCATTCAGTCAAAGGTTCTATCTATTTCTTATAGGAACCTTTTTACACTGTTTAGAACCTTTTGTGTTAAAGGTTCTTTATGGAACCATACAGCCAAAAGTGGTTCTGCTACAATATCATGCTTAATTTTTTTAAGACTATTTTACACATTTTTACAGATCTTTAGACATTTTTTAGACTATCTTTTAGACATTTTTTTTATTTATAAACTATGATATCTGCTGAAAGCTGAATATCATAGTTCAAGATGAACCTGAACCTACATTTTCTGTTTCGACTTCCACGGTTCTATATTATGACTGTGAAATCACACACTGCTTTTCTGTTTACAGAGCATCATCTCAATGACGTGCAAACGTTGGTCGCATTAAAAGCGCAGGATTGTGTAAACACAGCAGTTCTATCTGCAGCTCTCACTGTGTGGGCTGTCTTCACTGCAATTAAACCTGCACTTAGGAAAAAACAAGTTTATCCCACACAAAACACATTATTGCCCAACTCTGGTTAACAAAGTGCAAACAACTTACCCCTCGACAAATGTATGATGAGACATCATTTCTGAGAGACCATATTTACAGAAAAACATCCCATCAAAGCTGAACAGTGACTGTGAGTCAGAGGCAGAAAATGCTTTGAGACATCAGCTGACTGAAAATTAAACAGTAAAGACGTCTGAATCTATAAAGTGTATTTCTTGTTAACCGTTTTGACACTCGCTGGTTGTCATAAATACAGCTAATTACTATGTTCACTTTAAAAGACTGCTGGCAGAGGTGAAAGAAGTCTGGATCAGACTCAGGGCCGTACTTTGTGGGGTAAAAGTTGGAAGGGATTCTAGGGGCCCAATGGCTGCAGGGGGCCCAAAACAATTCCAAATCTTTTAGAGCCAAACTACAGCCTTGTGTTTGAAACCCTTTTGGCTGTTCCACACACAAATCTATTGTATGGCTTCAGAAAACGTACTGTATAAGACACAAAAGGCTTTTCGTACAGGTAAAGCATCGTGCTAGCAACACCAAGGTCATGGGTTTGATTCCCAGGGGATGCAGTACTAATAAGAAAGTAAATAAATAATATAAACCTTGAATCCATCGTGAATGTCTTTGGATACGTGTCTGACAAATGCATAAATGTAAATAACATGGACTGCGTTTTGGAGTTTCACCAGGTTAGTCCACGTTTTGTTACCTTGCATGGAAAAGAACATGGACCCTAAATTTCTTGCTAAATTTCTCCGTTTGTGCACCACAAAAGAAACAATCTCACAAAGGTTTGGAATCATATGAGGGTGAGAAAACAGAATGACAGAACTATCCCGTCAACCCTGGAGCCAATGAGCAGAGCAAAAGAGAAGCGCATTCTCTCATGGAGGATTCAAAGTCGCGTGTTCGACTCTTTGGTTTGCTCTGTGGTTTGTCTGCCTCTCTTCTCTTTACAACTCCATCTCTGGATTTTCTCGGCAGCTTGGCACCGGCTAAAAAAATTGCTGCATTTTAGCTGTTTGGAAAATGTGAGCCTGGAAATCATTCCCTCATATTTTTCTCTGCCGGACCGACATCGAACGAACAGAAGCGTCAATTTCAGTCGCTCTTTCCTTTTATGCGCTGCTCCAAGTTAGAGTGTCTTTTAATAACGTGTAACGCTGTAAGTGCAGAGCGTGACCCCCCCCCCCTCTTCTCTCAGGACCACACAGGCGTCACACCACATCAGAGCAGGCGAGTCAATGTGCAAACTCACACACAGAGTGCACACAGCGAGCAGCGACAGAACCCGTCTGGCTTTACGAGAGACAGACGCACACTGGGCCTGAAATAGCACTTCACACACATCATCTTGGACCATGCCACAGACGCCAGCCGCTGCCACACTTTGTCCAGACACACACACACACAGACATTAAACGCTTTGGCACCAGGGGCCCAAAACCGGTCTGGTCATTTCTGTCATGCAACAAAAATATTGTTTTATAATTGTTAATCAATTGATGTTGTTTTCACCATGACCTCAGTTTAAATGTTCAATGCTGTTATTTTGTGTAATATTACTTTAAAAAACAAAAGGCAGGTTTGTAATGACATCATCCTGCACTGAGATTCTGGTGGGAGGATCAGAAATGGATCGGATGAATTCAGCAATGTTTTGTGGTCTTCACTGGTTTATCTCACTCTACAATATTCGTACTGCTTGATAAAATTACAGAAATCCGCAAGACAATTTTAAATGACTAGAAATTTCAAGACATGGTTAAAATATCAAAATTACCTTCTTGTGACCTTGTGCAAGTCATAATTATGCAAAGCTGCAATCCGTAACTTTTTGGGTTACAAATGAACAAAAACCAGTTACTGAGCAAGTACATGACAAATCAGTGGTTACAAAGATCTCTTTACCTTCCTTCGATTCACAACATTAAGTTTTGATTGATTTATAATTTGAGCTGCCGGGTCTGATTTCCTGGGAAATGTCAGTTTGGCTTCATTTGACTTCAACATGCATAAAGTATGCAAAATAACCTGCAATTTCCTGTTTTAAACAGAGATGGTGGTAGAGAGATGAAAATTATGAAATTAAGTCTCTTTACATCCTGATGGCAATCACTAAGTGCTCTAAATATGTTTATATTAATATACATCTTCTGTGGAAGGCCCTGTGCCTTAAAATGTTTGTCCAAATTTCGGTCTGAATGCAGTGATAGGATGTCCTACTTGCCTGTCAACTATGTATGCGTTAATGTGTTAGAGGGGGCGTGGCTTTGGAGAGTGCTCTGAAGTGAGGGCGGGATCTTATGCTATCAATGCTAGCTTGCTATTGTTAGCCTCTACGAAAATTCTACTTTTAAAAGTATACGTTCCTGAACGTCTTGGGCAGTTTTAGAGAAATAACACTCTTAAATGACAATGTAAATGCATTTTCGTTAAAGGTTACGAGTTCAGAAAATGCTGCGTAACAGGGATGACTGAGTCTTCCAGTTCCAGAGAAAAACACAACACAAGTGTCTGTATAATTTCACTCCAGATTATAACAGTCTGGCAGGATAGACAAATGAGAGCATCAAAGCAGGACAGACAGTGTGGTCTTACAGTTTTGCGGTGTAGCGGAGAGCCGTCGTACACAAATACATGTGAGAAGACAGAAAACGTTGAACGCAGCACCTACTCATTAAAAACGCTAGACTGTGAACTATTTTTCAACACACCCAGCGTTTCAGAAATAATAAAACATTTCGGGTGGGATGTAACCATGAATAGCTCCTGCATGTTATTGAGCGTCTTTCCGCGCGTGCCTGCGAGTGAGATTGTCTGTCAGTTTAAATGTAATTTGGGCACTAGTACATCTCAAAAATAACCACGTACAAGACAGAAATTATAAGTGCCCAAAACCAACAATATATACTTAGGGCTGCCAAAAATGGTTTTTCAAAATTGCCTTGAAAAATAAAAACATCAAATGGGGCCCAGAAATAAACCCAGTGGACATTAGAGGTACACAAATGTCAAAACAAATGCACGAAGCCTTCAGAAAATACAGTCTTAAACTGGCGTTGGAAACCATTTACATTACACGCAGGTTCTTCGGCAGAAACCTCTCTGCAAAGACTGGTGTGTCTAAAATTAGATGGAAAATGAAAACGACAGGGCTGTGTAATAGTAAGACTTTAACCACCTTTATAAGCCTCAGACTGTGGCGAGCAGGCGTTTATGGCTGCTGAGACAGTGGACGGCCAGCAGGGGGCAGTAAATCAGTCATGACGATCCGTTGTTGGCATTTTAAGACGTCACCCAAATGAGCTTGTTAAATGAGTGGCATTATTTTGTTCCCCAATTAAACTCCATTTTCAGGTAATGACCTTCCTCCACAAACAGACCAGCTGCAAGCGTCATGCCACAGTGGCATTCTGCAGATGACACAAAATAAGAAACTGCATTAACTGTGTTTTTTTTTGCATAAAGCAAACAAGAATTAGAAATAAAGCATGAGATTCAGGTGTGTAAACGATGGACACTTTGCTATCCCATAAGGCCTTGCAGGGACCGTTTTAATCGACATGTTACATGACTGGCACGGAAATCACATACTTCACATTTCAAGTATTATTATATTACCCTTTAAACCATCACTGTACCACAGTAACCCATAAAAAAATACAGTAAAGTTTTTTTTACATATTATTTTAATTGCCCATAAGAGGTCAATTTTGTAAAGCACTATACTTACAGATACTAAACAGAAAGTTAAAAACAAATTTACCACTTATTCAAAGCATGCGGGTCTCTAACCTCGCCGTCTGGGAAGAGAAACAAAACAGGGCAAGAGAGAACCAAGCTGACAGATTGTCTGTCCCGGGGCCGCATGCTTGACGTCTGACGCTCAAACAATCGCATCATTTCAGCCGTGCGGTTTTCTCCTGTGAGAAAACTACACAATTACCCTCAACCACCTCACACACAGCGGTTCAGGCTGTCTGTCACAGGCCTAACCCAAAGATATCATTTCTCCTGAACCACACGCAGCCTCCCGTCTCTTCATAAACACCTGCAGCATGCAGACAGGAGCTAATTATATCATCTGCGTAATTAGACTCATAAGTGCGGGCTGTAATAGCAGCCCTGAAACATTCAATAGAGGTTCATCTAATAGCGCAGAGATAACAACTTCAGTCCTGTGTTACAGCACCTGAGCGCAAACCTCACACATAGCTGCTGAACACACGCTTCCTGGCAGCCCCATTATCATAATGTGTGTTACTCACATTAAAACTATTCTGTTGCAATGTAGCGTTTAATATCTGACACAAACCATGCGTGTGAGAAAGAGGGCGATATGATATTGTTTCTTACTGGATGCCGTGCAGCAGTGACGGCTTCGACTTCACCACACTGTTTGTTTATCGATACTTCAAAGCGTGTTGTTACCGTAAATTACCGTGTGACGACGTCCATGCGTCATAGCGTAAGCGTAAAATGCGTTTAAAATAATCCAGCGATTCAGATGCGCTCGAAAACGTAGAAAACAAACTAAGAACTACGAGTTATATGGAAATAAAACCAAAATGGTTACAATTAGTTTGTTAAAGGAGTCATCATTATACACTGTGTCTTTTTATTGCCGTGTTTTCAAGCGACGGTGAGAGAGCGTCACGCTCTCGAGGTGGATTGTGGGATTGACACGAACCATGCATGCGGCAATTACTTGAGTGGAAGGTGAAGCCAGGCATTATGGGATACAATAGGAATCAGCATGAGAAACATATAAGCATTTTTCATATGATATCCTGTAAATGCCTCTGTGCATTTCTCAAACATTACTAGTCAACGTTTTGGATTTAACTGTATCTTGGGTTTAGGTAAGAATAAAATCCAACTTTATATTTTGCGAACATGACTTCTCAAGTGTTCAACTGATGTACGTCTGCACACTTTTAAAACCTGTTTGTTTGTTAATATCAGTTTTACTTGCATTGCTTTTGTTTTTGGCTGTCGGGCCACTGTGCTGAAGGAACCAGGTCACTGGACCAGGCCATAATCCACCCGTTGTACACTGCATATTTTGATTAATGTAGTTCTGCAAGTCTCATGCCTGCAGAAACTCTATTTTGTGCACGTTTTACATTCTGCAGAAATATAAGGGCATGTTGGTAGTACTGCATGTTATTCTGAACATCTGTGCAAACAGCAGGTGATTTTCAGCCTCTGTGAAATGTGATGTTGAACTTTGTGCATGACAAACACAAACAGGTCATGCACACGCACACTTACAATCTGCCTCTGCCCACACACACGCAGCATGTTAAACCATCAAGGGCTGAACCCGAGTAAGAGAAATGAACCAGCTCACAGTGAGAGCTCATGGGAGCATATGTGTGCAGTGAGGAATTGACAGCTGGGTTAACATACAAGCATTGCACTGATATTGTACGATCGAATCACTGAAGACAAGTTGAAACAAGTTGAAAAATAGATAAAAGGCAGGTAAATGTTACTGTTATGACTGTCAGTGTGGCTCTTGAGTGACACTATTAGGGCAAAGCATTTCTTTAAGAATGTAACATAAACCGGTTTAAGGTGCTGTGGGTGATTTCTTTTTAATATGACACAGAAAACATCCCCAGTACTTTGAGAGACATCACTGAAAGAGGTGTCGTGTAAAATGACACCTGTCTCTCTGTCAGCTGTAGGCATTGTATAAACTGTTTTTAGTCGATCATAAAATAACGTTTTTAGCTCCTTTAAGAATCTCATACTTGTTAATTCAGTCAATGACAATGTATTTAGGGATCCGGATTTGATTTTAGTTCAAAAAATAAATGCAACTTTCGAACACCTTACTGCATTTCCTCTGTTCAAAATATTCTTTTAGGGAGACACGGTTTTCAGTTTGATTTGCTTTCGTAAACTTTGGTAATGCTTTGAGAAGAGAACATGGGTAAATAGTGTGTCTCCCTCTGCTGGGGAATGTAGAACTGTGCAATTAAAGGGATAGTTTACCCAAATATGAAAATTTGCTGTTAATTTACTCACCCTCACCCCATTCAAGGTGTAGGTGACAAATTTGTTCTCCAGCAGAAAATTAAAGAATAATTTTAGCTGACAATATTGTACTTTCTCATTTAAAAATGCAAGTCGGCAGAGTGCCGTGTCTTTAAGATTCAAAAAAGATACAGGCAACACAAAATGAATCACTGCATATATAAATGAATCAGATACTTTAAAAACACTTGAGAAGGGTAAAGTGTGAAGGAAAATACTGGAACATTGACAGTTCAGAAATCTTTAACTAAACAAGCAGGCTGTAGTAATCATTAATAAACGTTTTTGACTGCAGATTCTGTAAACATCAAAAGATCCCATTTATCCTCGAATCACAAATCCAGAATCACAAATCCAGAATCACAAACAGCGAGAGGCGTCGTTTTGGCTAAGAAATGAAATGTATAAAGATGAAGCCTGTGATAAGGCGTGTGATTTTGACACCAAAAGCATCACCATCCATCGGTCAGATAAACAGAAAACTTAACCCTAAACAGGGCAAAGTCTGAAAGCAACAGTGGTTACACTTTAAAAACAGGAAGTATATTCATATTTAGACTCTCTGATGTGACACTCAAAGTAAGTAAATTTGTCTTACTGTAATAAAGATTGTTACATCATGTCGAAAAGCTATCATGAACATGCTAGAACTCTCAGTCTTCATCTAAGGTGACGTCCTTTTTTATCATTTAGATAAACAAGCTTTTATATCTGAAAGAGCAGTCAGCTTTTGATGGACACATGAGAAATTGTTAGGAAAACAATTATATTTAGCTTGTGAGTCATCTGAGAGAGACATAAAACAAATGGAGGGAAATTGTAATCTATGTACCTAATAGAACAAAAATCTGTTCAATGTCAATTTATTGATAAACAAGTTTGCATTATCTGCACGTTCACATATTGGTTCATAATATATAAATCAAAGCTAAACTATCTGACCAAAAAAAAGTTAAAGTTAAATCATTTGATGTTTTAACCAAAAGAATGAAAAACATTTTGTTTGTAACACATAGTTGTTAAAGTTATCAAAATACATGTATATATATTTTATACTTGGGTATATCGATTTATAGATCTATGTAAATCATATCTATGTCAAAATATTAGGGCCATTACAACCATATATATTCTCAATGTAAAAAATACATCCATTAAAAAACGTAAGGAATAAGGAATATCAGTGTAGCACACATCTCTGGTTATAAGGATTTTCAGGGAATCCATTTTGACTCGATTAAAAAAAACACACTTGTAATCTCTTAAAGACACGCTTTCTAATCTGTTTAAATCTGCTACATTTTCTTTGTATTTTCTCTTTGTGAACTACCAGGTACCAAGATCATTTTAATAATATAATTTACACATTTTGAAAATGTTTGACTTGAGGTGAAGTCTTTCATACAGAATAGCCCTGTCTTCCACAACAGTTTTTCTGACACCTGTGATAAGAACTGGAATATAATTTTCATGAAAAATCTAAAAAAGAGAATCACATTTCTTGGTCGGTGTCTGGTGTGTGTACAACAGAATTAAGATCGACTCAAAAAAAGGATAGAAAAACACTCAAAAGGAAACAAGTACAATCAGCATCTGTAAAAGCAGAAATCAGAGTTTTGTCATTGGTATGTGTAAGTTGTTCCAGGGGCCCATCCAAAGCTCCTCTTCCTCGGATAGTGTCTGCTCGCACGGAGAGTCAACTGCTTCTTTACTTCCCCTGTTGTCCACTGAAGACTCCTGCTCACAGCGCCCCCTATCTTGCTCCAAACGGGCTTTATCGATGTTGGATTTGGGCCCTATGCTGTTAGGGCCCATCACACTACACTCTTTGGAGTTGAGGTTGTGGTCAGTAACAGAAGGAAGAGCCGTGGTGATGCCAACAGTTGGCCCATTGTCTCCTGTTCCATTTAAAGGTAATTGCTCTTCATGCGTCACACCTAGTTTTTCCAGCTTTTTAAATTGTTTGCCTAAACGCACCGGTGAGCCCATTTTTAAGTTGTTGGGGTATGGGGGCCTTCGTGTTCGGATGATGGTACCATTTTGGGCAAGGTATACCGACCCGTTGATGTTACTGTGAGTGGTGATGTTGGGTATACGGTTCCGCTGGGTGTCCGGGCCACTGTCTTCACCTGTGGAGGTGGTGTCATGCTCTCGGTCCAAGATCAATTTGATCCTCTTCTTTTTGCCGGCCTGGAGATCAGAAAGAAGAATTATGAATACAAATCAGGTTAAAATGAACTCTTTGTCCACTTCCATAGAAACTGAGAAAAGCAGAGTAAACTGCATCGTGATGCATCAATCAGACACATTCAACGAATGATGAAAATTCAAAATAAAAGTCCCCCAAAATCAGATTGCTATTCTACTTGTTACATATGTGATTGGTTGTTCATTTACATAACGCGTCACTAAATCTATATTTTACATAGAAATCATAAACATTACAACAAATGTAATGAATCAAATTGCAACCAAATTTCAGATTTCATGCTCCATTGCATAATTTGTTACAATCAAATTGAAAAAAGGCAAATGTTTACATTTATCGTAGCAGTAGAGAAGCAAACTGATTATGTGGTGTCAATTTCTGATTATGTGGTTCAAATTGTCCAATTTGTTTGCAAAAACAAACAAGAAGAACTAGACGAAACAGTTTAAACCATAAACAACTATGATAGACATAGTTTGGAGGTCAAGAAAGTTCACTCAAGAAGAGAAAGCACCAGAGAAGATTGAAGGTTTAACAGAACAGCACTGTCAGCATTCCTGTGCAGCTGTAGCTTCTTCAAAACACACCAGATAAAGAGGAAATGCTGTATAAAAGAGGGAAGCACATCACTCCAAGGCCGGCAAGCCTTACTTGACCTTGACCCTTGTTTAGAAAGCAGTGGAATCTCCTGATTCTGAATCTGCAGAGGCACTGCCAGATGTTATGGCATCCTCATCCACCTCTGTGATGGGTGAGAGACCCCCAAATGCTTCATCTGAGCTCCCCGTCACGCTGCTTTCTGTGGCGTATGGTGTGCCTCCACTTCCAGCTGCTGAGATCACACTGGACCTTCTTGATCCATCACTCTCTGACTCTCTGCTCTCCTCTGCAGCTTCATCCTCCTCCTCTTCCTCAGAACCCTCCTCCTCACTCTCCTCCTCTATAGTGTCGTGGGACGATCGTGTAATGATGCTCTTGCGAGAACGTCGACTTCCTCCAGCAGATCTGGAGCTCGTGGAGCTTCTCTCACTGCCAGATTCAGAAACAGCATCTGCAGATTCGCTCATTTCTGTCTTAGATGTCTCTTCAGAGCCACTGGCCTTTGAACTTGCTGACCCCATCTCAGCACTGCTCTCTTCCCCAGACCCTGAAGTTTGAGATCTTACTGAGGACCTGGCAGAAGACCCTACAGTGCTGCCACCTGATCTGCTACCAGATCCACTAGCACTACCAGAAACACTTCCACTTCTGCTGCTCCGCGTTCCCTCACTTGACCTCTCTGAGGAACCCTTACTTGCCTCGGTCCGTGATGACTTCATTGAAGAGCGAGCAGAAGACGGTTCTGATCCAGATGCTTCTGTTCCTTCTTCTTCCTCAGATTCTTCTTCCGACTCCTTCTCTGTAGCAGAGCTCTTCTCAGCACTGGACTCTTCCTCGGTTCCTGACTTCTCTGTTCCAGATCTGGATTCTTTTTCAGTTCCTGAGGTCTTCTCAGAGCCTGACTCCTCCTCCGAGCCGGACTCCTCCTCTGAACCAGACCCTTTCTCCGTTTCGGATTCTTTTTCAGTTCCAGACTTCTCTGTCCCAGATTTAGATTTACTCTCAGCATCAGAGTCGTCTGGTTCCTCTGGCTCAGATTCAGAATCAACTGTGCTCTCATTGGCGTCATCATGGTCCAGATCCACCCTCAGATAGTCCTTGTCCTCCGAGGCCGCTACACTGCTCCTCTCAGATGATTCCTCCTCATCTGAACCCTTTCTCCTGCTCTCTGCCTCTGATCCACTCCCACTGGGCTCTGGCTCGCTGACACTGATGGACACTTTTGATTTCTTCTCTTCCCTCTCTGACTCTGCAGATTCATCTTTCTCACTTACAGAACTTCGGCTGATGCTGCTCAGCGACTTTCTTCTAGTTTGCAGTTTATTTGCCAGGCTAATACGTTTCAAGACTTTCCCGAGTCTGCTCCTGGCTGAGGATGTACCATCAATGGAAGAGCTCGGCCCTCCCGTCAGGCTCTCCTGACTATCAATTCGACGTGCCGATGTCAACTTGGCATAATCTTTGTCTTTCTTCCCTTTGCCAAACATCAGTGGGAAGATCTTGGCCTTCTTCCATGGGGAGGTGTATGTTGGGTCAACCTTCTTCCCAGCAGTCAGCAGCTTGCTAAGCTTCATGACAGATTTTAACCTCTTTGAAGCTTTGGATTCCTCAGGTTCTGCTTCTGCCGGCTCCTCTGCAGGAACCTCAGGCTCCGCCTGTTCAATCTCATCCTCTGGTGGATAATCTTGGAATCCCACACGCTTGCCACGCCCACGACCTCTACCTCGCCCACCTCGCCCTCTTCCCCGACCCTGTTGTGACATCATTTCCCTTTAAAACAACCTCATTATTTACAGCAAAGTGTACACAAATCAAACAGCTCGAAAACTGATGTAAAATGATCGTAATGGGAAAACATGCATTAAGTTACTGGTGAGATTTCAACGTCATAAATGTGTAAGTTTACCTCTGGACCACCATAATACCCATCATCCTCCATGATGGCCTCTCCATACTCATCGTACATGGGTGCAATCAGCCTCCTGCGACTGCCGTAAGGTGGATAGGGATCATATCTGGATTTAGAAAATGATAGAACAAAGAAATATAATTTTTGGATTTTTTGGATAATTTTTGTCTAATGCACCTTTTTTAAACTCAGCCACAGGTAGCTACAACAACGTGTGGCAGACTGCATTCAAAATCTCAATTAGGTATGAATTCACCTGACTGCATCTCACAGAGATTGCCTGCTACCATGTTTTTCACGTTTGAATTAAGTTTAAAATTTCACAACTTTTTGATTTGTGAAAAATGAAACCTCTTAAAATCAACTTCAGCCCACGTGCAGCCCCAACCACAAGAGACATACAGACCTAGTGAACCAGGGATAAAAGCCTAAACCCTCATTAAAGAATCCTAAGCTCTCTGAGTAGCCCTATATCCACAGCAGCCCGGTCCACTCTGATAGCAGGTGCAGTTCAGACCTGACAGGTCTGTAGACCGACTGATGTGCAAGCTTTATCTTCCACACTTTCTCTGTAGTCAAAGATTTCTGTCTTTCTTGAAGGTCTTTAGTAAACAAAGAAATCATAGAAGCGTGCTATTGGTCAAAACAAAAAAAAAACAAGACCAAGTTTTTGCACTAAGACACATTTCCTTAAATCTCTCCAAAGCTGTTAAAGCTGCAATATGTATCTTTTTCTAAGTGAAAACAAATCAGTTATTGAGCAAGTACATGACAGATGAGTTCTCATCTCTTTACCTTACCCCAATTCACAACTGTAAGTTTATAATAATAATTTATAATTTGAGCTGCTGGGGCAGATTTCCCTTCATGTCAGTTTGGCTTCATTTGACTTCAACATCTGCAATTTTATGTTTCAAACAGAGATGGCAGTTGAGAGGCAAAAGTTACAGATTTCAGCTTTAATTAAGCTATAAGATACAATGTTCAGCAACCCAGTCGACTATATCTATATCTATCTATATCTATATATCTATATCTATATCTATATCTATCTATATCTATATATACATATATATATATATATATATATATATATATATATACAATATGCAGATAATACACAATATAGAGTATAACAGACTTCTATAAGCAGAAATGTTAATGTCATCTCATAACATCTGTTTTGTGGTGCTCAGCTAATGCTCAGAGCACCACCAGTCGCTTGATGACCATCTGCTGTTCCTTTCCACAGGCAAAAAAATGACTCCAGCTAATGGACATTAGACATTGTGCTCCAGTCTGAACTTGGGCCTACGAGCAAACGTGCACCTCACATCCTAATGAATCCGATGAGCTGAGCTATAGATGGCTGTGTGGAGCTGTGGGCAAATTAATCTTGTCAAAGTTTCCAGCAGAGTGGCAAGCAGTTCACAAAATAGCATCTGCTCTGACTGTAATGCTTAAAGTACAGTATTTACATGAGCTGGTCCCAGCCTTGTGTATCTTATCATAGTGTTTTTACAAGTTTTTATCAGCTTCCCAGTTAACAGGGAACGTTTTTAGAACACTGGCTAACATTCTCTAAAAGTTCTCTCAAAGTTATCAAAACATTTTTGCAGTAATGTTTGTTTTTTAATGTTATATATCATGTGTATCAAAAACGAAATTCTTAAGTTGTTAGTGGAATGTTTTATAAATGTTACAGAATTAAAAAGTTTGAATTATGTTCTTATAACCAAGCAATGGCATTAATGTAATGTCTAAAAACTGTACATTTTGAACGTTCCTGGAAAATTGAAAATAAAAATTTTATTGTTGCTGTTACTTAAGGAACAACCGATCGTTCTTACAACCTAAAATTGTAAGCTGGGTTGATTCTGTAGAAATATATTAAATATGCAGCTTCTTGTGAGCATAAAATATTAACAAACACATTGGGGAAAGGTACACCCACGCAGCTAGGTGTCAGTGCGAGCCTTACACAACTGCTACAGTATATGAGCAACATAACCATAAGCAAATGAAAACATCTAAAATGTGCATATACAAATCTTGTGTATTTTGCAATGAATCAGTGAAAAATATACACTGACATGTGCTGTAAAACTTACCCCTGATCATAGCTATAGTAGTCTTGGGTATAGTAGTCTTGCCCAGGGTCGATGCCTGACTCCATGGAGAGAGCCTAAAACACAGACGTAAAGACAGGGGTCACACCTCACCTTTACACAGGGTACAAAAGCAACAGCAGGGTTTGCAAAACAATATACAATCAAAGCAATAATATTTTTGCTACACATTGTGCTTATTCACTGAAGGTGAACTGAGCTACAGGAACACCTTTATAAGCTTTAAAGCTCCACTTTTTTCTGAGCTTTTATATTTTTGTGTTCCAAAATTACAAAATTTTCATATATGGTCCAACTTTTCTTATAAGGACTATTATTTCACGATTTTGAGACCCCATAAAAACAAAACTTAAGTTTGTGGCTTTAAATTCACATATGTTAGCGTTAATTTCATCAATATGCAAATGAGCTGCTAAACTTTACATTTACGTTTAGCACATTCTCGCATGTAAAATTCATCAATTGTAAAAATTCATCTCCTCCCATCTACCGCCCATTTCTGACTACCAAGAGCTAGTAGCATTTTAAGGTTTAAAGGCTAATTGTCTTCTTAAAAAACCTCTCTGATGTGTCCCGCCCCAACTTCCTGTTTCCACAGGAAATACATCACCACAGGAAAGAAAACTGCACCCAAGCCCTTTCATTAGGTCACTGAATAACTGAAATCCTAAATCTGCAGAAACAACAGGAAGATCTGACAGGACTCGGAGAGGAAATCTGGTGACAGACATGTAGGAGAACAGAGACGCTACCTCAGGCCGAAGAAGAGACGGTCTCAACAGCTGCTGCTCACACAGTCACACAGAGCGAGCGAGAGAGAGAGAAACACAGATTTGACACTGAGAGAAAATACATGAGAGGCAGAACAGAATAAAAGCCATAAAGACAATGAAAAGATGTCGCTGCATACATTTATAATCAGGCGGGAACATGACAACAAAAAGATGTGCGTTGAAGCCAGAAAAGAGGGGGTGGAGGAGACAAGGTCCTGGTGGGAACGATAATGACAGAGATGAAGTTGATGGAAAAATTATCCACCGTAAACCAAAACCTAAAGAGTTAAAGTGATGGAAAGGTCACAAAAGGTCTCGTTCGACAGCGTGTGTGGTACGCGCAACCGATACGCATTCATTTATCAACTCACTCACTGATGTTACGAGCTCTCAGCGCAATTATGCACGCGGGCAGAATTTAGGCAAGACAAGACTCTTTCATTTCAGCAGCCTCCAACATAAATGTACGTTTAATGGAAGAGTCTCTGTCGCTTTCTGCATCCCATTAAGATTCCACTGCAGTTCTCAAGGTGCTTTTGGCAGCCTGAAGTGACAGGGAACCTGACTGTTCTTACCTCCAATATTAAAGACAGGACCGGTGAATCATACCAACTATAAATAAAACTCAATCTTATTTTCTGAAGAAAAAGTGATGCTGGGACGCTGTTTTGGTAGGGTTGCTAAGGTGATCTGAGTGGTCGCTATGTGGTTGCTTAGTTACCCAAATCTCCAGTGGCCAAAAGAACCCAATCTGAACTCACCTTGACATACTGGTTCAAAGATTTTGCCCGTGTTCTTCACTCAATGTAGGTGTAAGATAATTTTAGCCAATACCCAGCTAACAATGTTAGGTTGTAAGAACATTTCCATAACACTTCCATTAAGTAACAAAAACGTGTAAAAAGATCATTTTGAAAGTTCAAAATGAATGTTTAAAATGTCCAGTTTCTTAGACATTGTATTAATGATATTTCTTGGTTATATAACTTTTTTTTGCAATGTTTTTAAAATGTTCCACTAACTACTTAAGAATAGCGTTTTTGATACGTAATAGAACATTAAAAAACGTTCTGCTAACATTCCTGCAAGAACGCTTTTTGATAACTTTGAGAAAACTTTAGCCAACATTCTGAGAACGGTTCCTGTTAGCTGGGTATTTGATATTTTTAACATCTGCAAGGTGGCCAAAGATCGGTAAGAAAAGTAACAGAACACACTAATCATTTCTTAACCTTGATTTGAGGTACAGTATTACACCTGTAGCCAACGGTGATGGGTAAGCTACAACGTTTAATATTTTTGGCGGTGATTTGGAGATTTGACACAACCCCTAACCATTATTATGAGCCAAACTAACACTGCTGCTTGCCTTAGCATACACAAATAACAAAAATCAATATAACATAAAAGACTAAGCAGATGAAAAATGACTTACCTGTCTGCCAAAGCCACGCCTGCGGAAGAGAAGAGACGCGTTAGAGGGAATGACATTTAAATGGAAATGTAAAATCTGCTGCCTAGCTAAGTGATTTTATGCTTGTCGCTTTTCATCATTTGTGGGTATGATTCGCTTTTATCTCAGTGTATGAGAATTTCAACACATTCTGTCCTCTCTTATCACTGGACCAGAATGAAAAGACCGTGTATAAGTGGCAAAGTGCTTGTAAGTCTTATGATAAAACTGCAGCAGATGCCAGAATTCCTGACACAAGCAGTTTTACCAACAGCTGCAGTAAGACTTCACATGCATCATCTTGCTAAGGAATGCAGACATCTGCTTTTCCAAATAACTCATTTCCTGATGAACGCCAAACCAACACACATTTGCAGCACCTATAAATTGTCTGACCATTTACAAGCCAAATGTCCAGAAATGACGTTTGAGGTTTGAGTCAGTGAAATCACACCAGTTAAGTGATTAAAACACAGTGACGAATAAGCAGTGTGTTGCTCAGCTCAGTTTATGCATGCGTGTGTTTACTTAGCTAGACTTTTGGT
>JAZGTJ010010153.1:0-18456 GCA_036877575.1 Botia almorhae | reverse complement strand
TGTGTGTGTGTGTGTGTATATGTATGTATACATACATACATACATACATACATACATATATATATATATATATAGTGTGTGTGTATGTGTGTATGTATATATATATATACACATACACAATAAATATATATATATATAATAAGTATATACGTTAACACACATATAAACACATATATACGATTATTTAAAACATGTTTTATGTCATTTTGTGACAACATGCTGCTCTCACTATACATTGTATGGTAAGTTGTCACTATAGGAACCTGTTGTTAATTAAAACTGGTTTGACATACTACTGTGTGGAAAAAAGATACAATTTCCGAAAGGAATTTGTATCTAAAAACATCTGCATTTAAAATATATAGGCCAGTTGTTTTGCAGCTACATTTTATAAGTAAAAATACCAAACCTTTGTTTCAGAAATTGTCATTTTTTGCAAAATACAAGATTTAAAACACATGTAACAACTAATCTGACAATTACAGTATTGGAAAGTTATAAATAACATGACCTAGTTTTAAAAAATGTAAAACAGCCCTGTATGAATATTAAAACCCTTTTGCTTTTAAAACAAAGTGAGTTCCTTTTTCATGGGAATGTCCAAGTTGTGACATGATACACAGTTTTCGGTCTCAGCCTACACTGAAAGAGATGCATGATGATTAATAACCAATGGATGTTTGAGAGACATTTTGAGAGACAGTCATATCACTACTGACAATGACTCACAAAGTTATGACTGTTTGTAAGAATGTAAGACCTCTATTTCACTAATTTCTGGCAATAACAAGACAGTCTGACTAATACTTGCATGAATAAAATGTTAAATGTCACAACAGTAAAGATTTATACAAACACCTCTAATTTATACATCCAATCCATCTTTCATAGCTTTATGTTAGAAGGCTTGTGCTTGCAGGGACAACCTGATTTTGTGGTAAAATTGTGCTGGGGGCACATTATAAACTTCAATGGATTTATGTAATGTGATGTGAAGTAACATTCGCCCAGTAGTCCTTGTTGAAATGCAGGTAAATATGTTTTTATGATTATTTCCTGAGATTACCGTTTGCATGTTCATTCAGTTCAGTGTCAAAGTGACTGGTTGGCAGAGGATCCCACTAATGCACACTCCACAACAGTAGTTATTTTTCTAAAATAAGCAAAACTCTTGGACAAGACAATATGTCATGACTGGACATCAAACAGTTCTGAAATTTGTTATTGCATCCTCAGCTAGTTACATGTAGGTAACTGCTGTGTACTGCTAGGTACATGGTTAGGCTTCAAGACTAGAGGTCATGGTGATCTGCATCTTCTCAATATGCCCCCTCATTTGTTATGACTGCTATGTTCCTCCTCATTTTAAACAAATATTGCATCAGGTAGTCTTTCAACATGCTCCTTGTCCTTAAACTTTTCTTGTTTATCTTTACCTGCTTTGTTGGGTTTCTTGCTTCTTCTAATGTACTGCTTCTAATATCTTTTTGTCACTGAAGATTAATGTGTCAGTGATACTTGGTCCATAACTCTCTTTTTTTATTTCCTATACTCCAATGAAAATGTTTACTCTTGGACAGTGTTTGGATCGCTGTGTCCTTTTGAGAAGGCCTTTGTGATCTGATGTCTAAAAGCATGACAAATGACAAAATACAGCAGAGGATCAAAGCACAGGTGCAAGATGGAGAGAAGTAGTGTAGATTCCTTGGCCAGGAACAAACTCTTCCGTAAATTGCAATCGTTGATTAACTCCATCTGTGTAAATGTGTATGGCACACGCACCACATGGTATGGCACAAAGCATATCATGTAAGCCAGGGTCACTAACGCAATGTTTCTGAGAGCATGCCAGGCGCTTGCTTGGTCATCAGGGTCAGATTCGCGTCCCTCCCAAAGCTGCTTCAAGACCAGGCCATTGGACAATAGCACAGCCACAGAGGCATTGAAGAAAATAGCCATGCCCACAAATACAGATAATGCATGCCAGTGCTTGCCTACCTCAGTTTTCAAATCAGAACACTTTAGCCCATGTTTGTGCGGAATCTCGGCTTTGAGAGGTATGGCCATGTTGGGTACATTTATGAAGAGAACAAGGAACCAGACAACTGCTGACATCAACAGTGCAAAGCCCACCTCCTGCAATCGGAGCAGCTTTGAACTATGGGTAATCTGGAGGTACCGTTGAACACTGACAAATGACAGAAAGGTGATTGAAGCGTACAGGTTGATGTATATGAGCGGCCCACTCACTTGGCAGTGAAAGATGATCAAGCTCTGAGACTCGTTGCCCAGATCTACTGCAATCTTGACGGGTAGAGCGAGCATAAGAAGAAAGTCGGATGTCAGAAGATTTATGAGGTAAACATTAAGGCACTTTTTAGCATTTTGGCTCGTTATAAAGGCCCAGAGTGCCACCAGACTGGTAGCCATGCCAATCAGAAAAATCAGGATGTAGAGTGTGGCGAAGGGTACCATACTGTCTTCGATCACACAACTGGTATTTGAATTCTCCATTTTTGCTCTTTCACTTCAATAGAAAGTAAAAAGTGTTGGGAGGATGTGGTCAATTTTTTGCCTGTTCTGTATTCTTGAACACGCATAAAGCAGGTAGACTATTATTTTATGTTGAAATCCTGTAGAGAGGCAGAAAGAGAAAACGATAAATGACCATGTTCATTTGCCAGACAAACAGTAGCAGTTATGTTGTTTTAGGTTTAAATATGTTTTAATATACAGGTTTGTAGTTTTGTTAACGCAACACAGAAATTTAATACAAAGATAAATGTGTATGTTATCAAACTAGTCCATACCTGCAATTGAATTAACTAGGTAGTGGCTAACTAGCTGACAAGAAAAAATACAATATACAATGTCTATACTTCATAACATATATGTAAACTAACACATTTATACTACATTGCTGGGCTGACATTTGTGTGCAAACATTGTGTTGAAATCCTGTAGAGAGGCAGAAAGGGAAAACAATAATGGGCTTTTATTTTATTTTAAACAACACAAATGGGCTGACATTTGTGTGCAAACATTACAGTTTTTAGAGAAGTGAGCATAATTAAGTGGTCTGCAAATGTCACATAAAACTGTACAGTACTGTTTGATTAGTGGAAGATCTGGTATGATACCATGTCAAAACAAGCCTGTTTAAATAAACTTATTTTAAAATTTAATACACTTATTTTACGTTAATTTAAACTGTAATGGTTAAGTTGTCCCCAAAATAATGATTTGATGGATGGATATTTCAGACACTTTTTGTCATTACACACGCGTATCTGTCCAGTATGTACAAATAAACCATCACAACCTGCTTGTAAATATTTTTAGCTTTTTAAATAAAAAATAGAAAAAAGGTTCAAAGAAGAAACTAAACCTCATGATTTTATCTTTCAGAAATCAGCAACTCAGACAAAAAGGAACATGCACATGGTGTTTCATATGATCTTTAGGAAGGGGAAACTTACCACCTGACAGGACTGCCCTCTCTAGCAGACATCAGTTAGTGAGAAGAATCAGCCAGCTGCAGCTGTCAGGTTAATATCCAAACTGCAGCCTCTGAGATACTTTCAGAGTTCTTAGAGTTTCTAGAGCCACTTGCTTCACAACAATACACATCCTGTTTCCTATTTCTTTGAGTTTGGTCTTAATTATATCAGCCAGTGCAGGAAAAACATGCACTGCCACTCCTACAATTTAGCTCAATGACGCAGCGGAAATGAGAACTTTCCGAACTGTCTGCATGTAGACAGCCACAAACCACTCAAGTCCCTTTTTGCTAGTTTGCATGCGTTCTCTGGGCCATCATTTCCTGATCTGATAGACAGCAGGTTGCTTTCAGTTTAATGTACTGAAGATAATGGCATTTTTGTTAGTGAAAGCCCTCAGCTGTGTCACAAAACATGACTCTGGTAGGACATGATTGGCATGCATCCTCAAGAAATCAAGAAATCCATTTAGCAGTGAATTGTTGTTTGATACAAACCTCAAGATAAAAATGGAATCCTGAATGGGAACTAGATATTATTGCACACAAATGCTTTCTATACACGGAGTTCTTAATTCTGATTTGAAGTTAATCATTTGAAACCTAATTTGTTTGAATCACTGGAATTTCTAACCAAGCTTCTTTGTCACTATTAAGATTTTAAGAAAAAAGACCTTTAAATAGAAACGGTCTGCAAAAAGAGCAATGCAATTACTGAAATGAACAAACATAAAATAATTTAAAAGGCATTTATTTTTTCATAGATCAATATCTAATCAATATACAATTTTCTCCAAAAGTGTATCTAAAAATAAGTACACAACAATAATAATTATTATTATTATAATGATAACAATAAACCAATAAAAATAACTATTAATGAATTTGAAATGCTGTATTCCTTCCAGATCAAACTCATGTGCACAACACAATTACTTTCAGTGCTTTGATAGGAACATGAATACAGTTCAATCATCTCGTAAAATAAACCATTGGCATGTAAACAGATATTAAAGCTTTTGCTGCTGCTGCTGCTGCTGAGAAAGTAAGACTTCATACTGCTAAGTAAGACACATGCAAACATAAGCTATTTTGCTGTGGCTGTATGGACAGACATACATTATATCCACTGAGGCAGATTCAGACAAGAGAAAAGAGGGTCAGAGGATAAAATGTAACAACATGCTGTGTTAACCAGCTTACAGCAAACAACTAAGCAAGGCTATTTAAATGTTGGAGGCACAGGGAGCATGCAAACTCAATAGGGCACAACAAACTGAAAATGACACCACCAGTAATGCAGGAGTGAATGTAACTGTTAAAGAGACATAAAATGGAAAATGCAACTGTCCAAGTATGTAATAATACTGAATTTGAGTTTAATGTGGGTTTATTATCAGTAAGATAGCAAACAGGGAAAACGGTAAAATGCATTATTACTTATAGCTGTAAGCTGTGCCCCATAGATCTGACACAAGCAAATAAGAGAGCAGGCTAAGGTCACCTCTTGCCAGAAGTTTAAGGCAGGGGTCTTCAGTTACATTCCTTTGGGGGCCAGGTTATGAAAATAAATATGAGGCGGGTTGAACAATAAATGTTGTTTTAGTTTGGTGGTGTTAGTCTCCTATGTATACACAAAAATGCACATTTTATATGCAGTTAATTTTTAACTGAACAAGCGAACACCGCTCACGTTAACCAGTAAAACAAAGATCACTTGCGTTTAACTTTTAACATTTTAATGTGCCTTTGTGTAACAGCTTCAAGTTTAAAACATTTTAGCCCCACATTTCCTTACACCTATAGCTTATGTTGCATATTCTTTAACAAGCACATCACACATGGCATTCAGGGTTGTGCGAGCGTAGCACTGAGCGTTCTGAGTAAGTAGAATGGAATCTTTGGACTTTACTCGTGATTTTGATTTTATTGCAATGCACCAACACTGGGTGGAAACTTGTTCTCATTTTAGTAATTTGTGTCCCCTGATTGTAAATCAGAAATTGATCTAAATGTGGCCAGTCAACATTTTAGGCTACTACCAGCAGAGTGATCAGATTTGGCACACTAAAGGTGAAAAAAGTTTTATTTATCTACATCCCACATTTCATTTTATTGTAGTTCTATGTAATTCTGCTATTAAATTGCACTTTCACGTCTGAGTGTAGATACCTTTGTCTCAATATAGGTCAACATGTTGCTTGGTCGCCTTTGGTGTGCTTGATCTTCATTGTATGGTGGTGAATCTGTCTTTTTCCTGAGGCTAAGCTGGGCTCTGAAGGCCTTGCAGAAGACAAAGTAAATAAGAGGATCCAAACAAGCATTTAGCACAGAGAGCAGCACAGTCAGCTCCTTCAGGATGTAAAATGCCTGGGCTAGACAATGTTTCCTTTGGGGTTTGATGAACGCATAAGGCAGTCTGACCAGATGATAGGGCACAAAGCACACACAGAAAACCACCACTAGGACCAGCATGTTACGCTTAGACTTGGTGAACTTATGGCTACTGGACGTGGCCTGCATGGACAACTGAGCTTGTCTTATCTTTTGTAATGTCCCCCAGTACAGAAGTATCAGAGAAACCAGCACAATAATGAAGAGCAACATGGACACAGTGTGGGTGATTTTGTAGACCACCCTGACCTGGGAACTGTGTAAGGAATCACAGCCAAATTCCTCTGGCTTGTAAATGTGATCCCAAGAAGTCAGTAGAAATATGATAAGGTAGATGGAAGCCATGGCTAACAAGGAGAGCCAAGTTGCTATGGAAATGTGGCGTGCAGTTCGAACCATCTGCAGAGCATGAGTCTCCAACGGCCGGGCAATTTTCAGGTACCTGATGTGAGGAAATAAAGATTTTAAAAAATATTGTTATAATTCAAATCAATTTCCATTTCACAATGAATGTACAAACATTCTGGTACCATGCCAAAAATAAAATATGATATTGGTCTTTCTACAGTATTGGTAATGATTAATTGAGTGCTGATTTGACACAAGAGTGTTGTCAGACTGACACATGGTTGTTTTTGAACACTTACATGCATATTTGAACACATGCTCTCTAAAGGCTACAATAAAAGGTTTTTGTTCATCAAACCTATGCAAACCTATAAAAATGTGATTATGTGTTGTGTGATTATGACTCCCCTGCTTCTGTTTATATCCTAAGAAGAATGCTACCTGATTGGTCTTTATCTGTAAAGCCCGCCTTCACACCTTATCCTAACCATAGTAGTAGAAACAGGGGAGTAGCAATTTTATGGTGAATCAGATTTTAATTCTTGATACTACAAAGCTAAATAATCTGATCTTCAATTATTTTTTTCAGTACAATTTTCATTTTTGCTGTGGTATTGAGAACTGTGAAATTTTCAAATTACATTTCTTGTTTAGTCCAAAGGACAATAAGAAGAAGCTATCATGAGGTGTTTACCTGTTTGCGGCAATAAAGTCCATGAAGAGAATGCTTGCATACATGTTTAAATAGAAGGCCGTTGCTCCAAAGCTGCAGTAAATGTTGCGCATTATCATGGAATAGTTGGCGTAATTAGCAATGCGCAGTGGTAAACAAAGACAGAGGAAAAAGTCCGCTGCAGCCAGGTTCTTCAGGTAGACCGTGACACTGGAGTGGTCACGTTGATTGGTAAAGAAATACACACGCATTGTGATGCAATTCAGCACCAGACTGATAAGAAACACGAGTGAGTATGCAAATATAAAAGCAGGGTGAGCTGGGACATTTGAAAATTCACAAGCATCTGGGTTAGTCATGTTCTGTGTTATGTCATCCAGAGCAGTGGTGAAGTTGGTCAGAGATTTTCTTAAAGATGTTCTCAGAATTTGTGTACCTGGTGACTCCATCTACATCAACAAGAGACAGAATGACAGAATTATGCAAACAGGTTTAAATGTAAAAATTTCAAAGATGTACAAACTTTTAAAATAATGACCAAAAAGGCATTTCCTCAGGACATTTACAAAGCTAAAAAGTATGAGATTAGGAAATGAGACTAGGAACAGGTTGTCATCTGTTGTCATCAAAAAACAATGACATTCATCTGGTTCAGTGGAAGGTAAAAAGAGAAGTCTCTTCAACAAATACCTGGTCTGTTCACATAAGGCTCTTTAAAGGAATATTCTAGGTTTAGTTTGAAATACATAAACATAAGAGAAAAAAAATAAGATTATAGTATGGCAATGACAATGTAAAGTAAACATGGCCAGTCTATAAATGTTAAAATATGCACTGTTTCAGAATTATAGCCACAAGATGTAAACAATGTATGTTATATATTATATTTTTTTGTGTAATCGTTATGAATCTTATGTTGTAAAGTTAATAACGTTAAGTTAATATCCTGTTAACATACCGGATATTAAGCGACACACTACATACTCTGCATGCATTAGAGCAGGGGTCACCAACCTTTTTTAAACTGAGAGCTACTTCGTGGGTACTGAGTCATACAAAGGGCTACCAGTTTGATACACTCTTCTAAAATAACAACTAAACTTTATGTATAATAAACATATTTTTAAGATATTGTCATTTTAAATCTATATAAATGCAAGTGTGATTAAAAAAGAATAGCAACAGAATAAAATTACATTTTAGACGCAGCTCACTCGTGAGTTGGCCAGCGGGCGACTCATGTGGTCATTGGGGGCGACCTGGTGCCCGCGGGTGCCCTAGGTAGAACTATATTAGCCAATGTTTCTATTATACTTGTTTATGATTAAGTAAAGCCTTATCACTCAGATCCCTAAATGCCTGTAAGCATAATAAATAGTTATATTGCAAGAGATATTGCTAGTGCATATATGTGTGTGTTATTGTGTATGTATGTATATGTGTATGTATATAAAAGCTTTTCATATTCAACGTACCTGAAATCAACTGAGCTTGATGTAGCTGTCTGTCCTTCTCATTTACCTCTACTTCCTTGTGTATGCTCAAGCAAAGAGGAAATCATGTTTGTGAGATGATGAGTCTTAAAAAAATATGAGAAAAAATGCAAAAGCTAGTGGTTTAGAAGGGGGTCGCTTGAGTACGTAAACACTTGCAGTACTAGTGTACAATACAGCTTAGTCATTTGCAAGTTAAAGCTTTATTTCTATTTCGTGACACCAAAAATCATGTTGTATTTGTTGTTCACCAATTGTATGTCTGGCAGTAAGGTGTTACTTGTTGATGTTCACAGTATTTCAACTTTTGTTTTCTAAAATGAATTCATCATTTTGAACAGTTACAGTACAAACAACCAGTTTAGAAATGTCTCTTTGACATTGTGTGTTTTCACTATGCAAATAATATTTTGAGCTGCAGGTCACAATGTCATTCACTAAAATGGTACAGCCTAATGGTAATTCTGCCAGTTCTAGCTTGACTAGTTGGTTTCTATGTGACCTCTGGGAGTCACCATCTCTGCTTGCTTTTAAGGAAGAACTAGTCGTTGGGTGTTTAACGCTTTGATTTTGTTAAATGACTTATGTAACACAACATTAGGCCTAAAGTATTCAAGTGTTTCAGGCAATACAAAGTAAATGATAACCTTTGTCAGGTTTGCAAACAGAGGAACCCAGGCGCAGACAGCAGTACACAAACAAAACTTTGTTAAACAACAATAATTAAACACAAAGAACATGACAATTTAAACTAAGGAATAACTGGATAAATATATATATCTGTGTGAAATTAACAATAAAACAAGTCAGAGACCACAGACCTACACAATGAACAAAGACAGGAACAATAACTACAACAAACAACACAGACGCGACTGGGACCAGACTTCCAACGAATAATAGTCTCAACGAGCCACGACAGCGAACAGCAAGACGAGAGACCAGACTGGGAAACAACACGCTATGCAGACAACCGCGATTTCCAATAGACAACACGCTATGGGACAACCGCGATATCCAATAGACCACACGCTATGGGACAACACGGACCAACACAAGACAGCCAAGCGAGAGCAATAAATACACGAGGGGAAATGAAAGCAACTGGTGCGCGACATTAACAGAATCGAGTGAACGAGGGAACAAGGAGGCGGGATGATGATGCAAGACAGGAGAGCACATGGCTAATTGCATATTCATTATGTAACGTCCACACGTAACGCACACCCAGAGCGCGAGTCCAGACTCCGCCTCAAAACGAAACCAAACTAAGACAGAACCTCACACTCTGACACGTAACAAGACAGAGTCAGGATCCTGGCGAAATGCGATCTCAGACTAGACAGAAGCCAGGATCCTGACAGAACCCCCCCCTCAAGGGATTAACTAAATTATTAAATAAAGACAAAAAAGGAGATACAGTCTGGGTGGCAGAACATGAGGGTAGGTTGGAGAGAAGAGCCAGACTGGGGGTCCATGGAGACGTGGTCGGCCATGACCTGGACCGACCACCAGAAAAACCAGCAGACTTTGGAGGACCTCCCATTCCTGGCTCACAGCCCGGCAGCCTCCGGACCGGGCTTTGGACCGATGGGCGCCTCCGGACCGGGCTCTGGACAGATGGGCTCCTCCGGACCGGGCTCTTGACAGATGGCCGCCTCCGGACCGGATTCTGGACAGATGGGTGCCTCCGGACCGGGCTCTGGACAAATGGGCGCCTCTGGACCGGGCTCTGAACAGATGGGCGCCTCCGGACCGGGCTCTGAACAGATGGGCGCCTCCGGACCGGGCTGGGCCACAGCCCCCCAGATGGCAATAGTATCGGAGGAGCTGGTTGCCAGAACGGGCTCCTCCTGAGCCAGGGCGGAAGACGCTGCCACCTGCACAGATTCACAAACAGACTGGACGGGATGCACAGACGAGACAGGCACGAGAACAGACTGGACAGACACATCAGACACTGGAGTGGGAGGTAGTACTGCCACCGGAGCCACTGCCGGATCCGACAGGGGAGTAAGAACTGCCTCACGCCTCTTCCTACTTCTCCTGGAGTTCCTGGACTGCCCTCCTCCAGGAGGGTTGATGGAACATGGTGTCGGATCCGACGAGCCACCCACGCACCCAATGGGCTTAATCCCAGGCCCCACCGAGTTCCCGGGAGACCCGGCAGAGACCACAGGAGACCCACTCCTCTCCCCGCTGGAACCCTGAGGGACCCTCTGTAGCCAGACCCGACCCAAACCGGAGTTCATCAGAAACAGGTTCCAGCAGCAGGCCCCCCTCCTGAGATATCTGACGAATCTCGACAGGGGCAGATGGAGGCCCCAGATATATATATATTTGTTGAAAAAACAACCCAAGCCGAAGGGTGAAGTTCACCTTATCCTCAGAGAAGAACAGCTCACTCTCCGATGCAGTGATCAACATCCGGTCCTCATCTGGAGCGCCAAAGGTGATAACGGGTCCCATTTGGCCTGCAACTCCTTTGCAAATTTTTTTTTCTATTCAAAGGTGAAAGGGCTCCCAAGTGAGACCCCATACATCAGTTTGTTGACGTAACGTTGAACGTGACAAACTGAAAGGAAGGATGTGGAGCTACAAGTCACGTATTGATTTGCTACCATCTAGTGGACTCTCCAGAAAACTGCATACGAAATAACTATTCAGTTTACAATGTGTGTGCGTAAGAGGCATTTATATCAACTCTGCATACATTACTAACACATTACTAACAGTTTTCTTTTAGATGTTAATGATGCTATTTTACCAAATTTAGTTTAAAGAGAAATATATTTATTTTTCTTCCAGGGTATTTTTCAGAGATGGTTTATTAATTCAATGTCTATCTTTAATTCAATGTCTGTATAGGCACACACCTTAAAGTCTGTTAAAAAGAATTGAAAAGATTTAGTATTCAGTAACATTATTCAGTAAGCTAATATACTATATAGCCTAAAAAATAATTCTGACATACTAGTTTACATATTTGGAGAAAAATTGTTGTTCTAATGTGTATTTTAAAGTAGATTCAACATAATTCACATTCACAAAAGACATGTTGGATAAAATTTACTTTTTTACAGTGTACAGTTTATTAAACAATAGTGGAGCATGTTGTCACTTTATATGGAATAAGTTGTCACAATTGAAACCATTAAAAAAGCACACAGGAACCTGTTAGCACATCTGAAGCATTAGGGGCTGACAGTCAACTGGGTGAAAAGTGTTCTTGTGCCCAATTAACCGGTTTCTGCCAGTGTCTGGAATTGTTTCATCATGGGATCTTCTTGCTGCTAAAGGTGTTTCAACAAACAGGTCACTTCAAAAGTTCCTTACTTTATGTGGCAAAATAGTGGTCCATATGCACCACTAAGCAGCCATTTTGTGCAAAGTCAGAGAAAGCAAAGAAACAGTTTTATTAGTTGTGCTGGTTTGGGCCAACTTGTATCTGATGGTTCAAGGAAATAATGGACTGAAGATCTGCTCTCAAATGCTCAGAACAAGACCTGGCATCTTTGCTTAGACTTCTGAAAGCTCTGTGTCTGGCCTTTTAAAGTCTGTGCTGCAGACTGGGTATCTCCGCACACATTTGTTAGGCTTCATTACAGCCTTCAGAAATCATATCTACCGGTCAGAGTTCCCCTCCCTACTGATACGTTTTCCTTTCAGTGAACATTTTGTCACTTTTTTTATCCAACAGCTATCACAAAAGTATGATAATACCAAAATTTTACTATGGAGAACAATGTTTCAACAATTTTTAAATGTAAGGTTTTTTAACTACACAGAAAGACGAAGAGTTAAATTCAAACTAACAGTGTCAAAATTAACAATTTATCAGTGTTTATATAGGTCCACACTAAATCGAGTTGAATATACACAGTGTTTTTTTACACGTTTTTCATGCAAGTGTATAAAACTAAATGTGTTCAAAGATAACACCATTAGTGTGCTTTTTCCATCCTCATTTACACCAAGCAAGTGTTCAAATTACACTAGATGTGTTGATAGTTTAATCAGTAAGGGTTATTTTTAACACTAATATAGACTACTAAACGAAAATACTTGGTTAAACTAAACATTCACTCCAATAAAAGAAACTGCCAAGCCACTGTATCAATTTATGTGTAAATTATATATTGATAATGATATATACAATATATTGTCTGACCCATATAGGCTCTGTAGATCAAAAGGCCTTTAGAACTTCAGACTGTTGACAAGTTCACCCAACCCACAGTATCTCTTAACTTTAAATGTATGGTGAGGCTCTGACAAATGTCCTGAGAAATGTCTGTCAACAATAAAATACACTTGTGTAAAAGTTTTTGTGTATTCTTAAAAGTTTTCTTCATCTTTTGCATAACTTCAGCTTCATCAGCTGTGTGGACAAGGAAGAAAATTGCCTCCCTACATGCATCTCCTTCAAGTTGTTGTCCATCATCTCTTCTTTTTGGCAACATTTTCCTTCCATTTCAATCGAACATGTTTCCAGTCAAGCATGTTTTGATTTCTTCCTTGATTAAATTTTAGGGCTCTGGAAGATGAACCCTGTTCCCTTTTCTGGATCATAGAAATGTTCCTGCCAGTAAGACAAGTGATAATTTTTGCTAAAATCTGTTTCATTTAATAAACTGGTATTAAGTCTTACTATGAAAAAACAACACCACCACGAACCTCTAAATCAGATAATGGTAATGAAAATATAATGCACATCTAACTAGACATGTTAAAGGTACATTAAGACATGTTCTTACACAGCCCTTTGGTGAAAACGGGTCTTTCAGAAAGAAAAAAGTAACAATGCCCAAGGCATAAGTCTCACAGTGCTTGCAGGTGGGGATTCTCCTATAAATTTGATACAAATCCAGTGAGGTTAATGATAGAACAAAAATTAAAAACTTTATTTTTTTATTTGCAAATTAACAAAGCTTGTATAGGCAATGTGTATTTATTGCAAATGTTCACTGAAATCCTACCCATGAATCTCTGTCATGTGACTGACAATAATGATACAAGCTGCCGTCTGGTGTTGTTTTAAAGTTTTGGTTGTCCGGTATTCTTCCAGCACTTTCTTACCACCAGATTGTTTTCCCAGGGCTTCTTGAACAAACTGATTAAGCATGACTGATTAAGCATGACCACAATAAAGGTGTCTAGGACAAATAAAATGATGAAAGTGAATTATTACATGGACAAAATAAACATGAGGAAAAACGTGTATACATACAAGTTGCCTTTTCAGCATCCCAGGTTTCTTTGCTGCTGACCTTTGCTAACTGATGCACTGCTCTTTCTGTCTCATCATGGTCAGTTGAAGAGACCGAAAGACTACCTGTGCATGTGCTGGTGGTTGAAAATCTTGTGGGTGAAAGACAAAAAGTGTTTACATTCTATTATCAACATTCTGCTTTATGTAAAGGTAATTGTTACACTGATGTCCTTGAAATAATGTCTTAAGTTATGCATTTACCTTCACGCAAGCCAGTAACAATTACACCGCAGACAGCCTACAGTTAAATGTGGACTGGCTTCAATAAATTTTTGGAATCTGCCCTCTTCAACATTGGTGTCTGGGTTATCAAAGACTTGACTTAAAGCTGCAGTTCTTCCAACCCAAATTAGCTTTAACTAAAAAATAATTCTATGACACTAATGTAAAAATTAAAAATTATTTAAATCAGTCGAACATTATTGGCAAGATAATGTTTGGCAAGACATGACATTTTGCCTTATGCATAGCCAATAAAAACATTCCTAAACATAAGCGCTGTCTACATAACATTTGTTTGTTATGCATTATTTGTAATGGATTAAACAACATAATCGCAAATTTAGCGTGTTATTCTCCCAACTCAAATTCTAAAACACAACGAAACCCAGATCGAATATGAAATATGAAAACTGTTAATGAGCTTACCTTAACTTGCAGCTGGTCTCGCCTCCCTACTGTGTCATCTAAAAAGAAATAACGTCAGCATGCAGATGTCAAAAAACTTACGAATATTATTACAATTGTTAAGAAACATAAGTCAAAAAGAAAAAGTCATAGAATTAAATAATTAAAAACTATTATACCTGTTTGAAAACCGTCGCCTCCTTGTAGTCGTCCGGCATTAATCCAAATAGTGCAAAGACCGAAAATGGATCTACTCTTTGCAAGCATAGTTAAACAGAGCTGTAATGGTCCTCCTCTCCTCTCCACTGCGCCACCAGAGGGAACCCTCTCCGGAATACTGACCGGATTTCTAGCGAACTACATCTCCCGTGATGTAATAATTTCCTGTTCGCCGCCTGTTCCTCTTTACCGTTGCCTTTACATACCGGACATTTACAACTACTCTTTGCGAAGTCTCATTTGCTATGAGTATTAATTCCGAGCGATTTTGTGAAGAAAGCAGATCAAGTAGATGGACCTGATGGCTACCAAGTTGCTTTTGGAAATCGGGCAAGCAGTTTAAACTGTTTGCAGAGCATTTGTTTCCATAAGCTGGACAATCTTGAAGTACCTGAGGTAAAAGAGTGAAGTATCATCTTAATACTGTCTAAATAAATTCACATTCTACTATGAGGTCAGTTAAAGAGTTAATTATTAACTCCCATCAAATTGTTCCAACCCTACAACATTTTTTCTTTCATTAAAAGAAAAATGGGAAATTTTATGCACCAAAGCTTTCATGCTTAAACAAACAAACAAACAAAAAAAAACAGAAAGTTACTATTCACTTAATCTTAGTTGTTTAGGCTTTGAGTGAAATTTTTAAACAATTAACTGAAACTGTTGCAATGTTATATTTACAAATTTGTAATGACTTTTACAAATTTCAAATAAATTCTCAAATAAAGGAAAGTTAGGGTGGATGTCAAGGCTTTCTGAATTTTTCGGAATTTGTCAGACTAAGTCATATGAACTACGTTTATGAGACTTTTTTGGTGTTTTTTCCTCTTAAACTTAAAATATTTAGTCCCTTATTTCTTGTAATTGCATTGCTTTCCCCTCCATAGAAAAGACAATTTTACAGGAGGTTTGGTAACATTTTAATGTTTTGATTTAAAGTAAATCCTTATGTATACCTTTGGTTTGAATTTTAATGGCTTAAATTAAATCACAATAATATCACAAAGAAAAAAACATTCTTTTATGCAAATTTTTTTGGACCTGCAAAATGTATGAGCAAGGTGTTTACCTGTTTGTGGCAATAAAGTTCATGAGAAGAATGCTTGCATGCATGTTTAAATAGAAGGCCGTTGCGTCAAAGCTGCAGTAAATGTTGCACATTATCATGGAATAGTTGGCGTAATTAGCAATGCGCACTTTGTCTTCAACAAAGACAAGGAAGAAGTCCGCTGCAGCCAGGTTCTTCAGGTAGACTGTGACACTGGAGTGGTCACCTTGATTGATGCAGAAATACACACACATTGTTATGCAATTCAGCAGTAGACTGATAGGAAACACAAGTATGCAAATATGAAAGCAGTTTGAGCTGGGACCTTTCACATTTCCTGTTGTGATCCTTTGTTGCATTTGTTGTGTTTGGTTTGATGTTATTTAGATAAGTGAAGCTGGTTGCAGACACTGCTGATTTCATCTAGATAAGCTAAATAAAAAAATTTGGGTAAATTTGAGTAAATATTTGAGTAAACTTTTATTTTGTCTTAACTTTAATGTATAGAATGGGGATATTCAATTAAAGCTCCAATAGGTCCAGTCTCTACATTTTCATCCCAGTGGAGGTCTGGACAAAAAATATATTTTGAAATGTTTTTTAATTCATCAAACCCAATTTGACATGCATATTAAAGCATAAGACAAATTTTGTTTATCAGTCTATTAATATTTTTGCTTTTTTTATTTTTGCAGATACCTATGGCACACAGACGGCCTAAGAGAACAAATACTGTATAAGCATTTAAGGTTGTTCTTACAAGAGACGTCTAAAATATTTTAAAATAATCTACTAACAACTTTAATAACAGTGTACATAATCTAACAATTTTACATGCTTTATTTACGTTTTCTGTAATGGTAAAGTGAAAGATCTATTTAGCTGCTCACTGCGTCTACACTTCTGCTGTTAAACTAGGCATTTCCTGCTTATCTACACTACTGCTCTTAAAATACATGTTTGCCGCTCTTCATAGGCAAGATGTTAAACCAAGTAAAAGCTCGATTCACACTAGATAAAGTATCTAGTAGAGTAGAGTATATTGGGCTAAAAATCATTACCACAAATGATTTTCTCGGGTGCATGTCGTGTAGGTTACTCCATGTAAATGGGGCTGGTTATAATAACGTGAAAAACTTAACAGTGTACCCTAGTTTGTCAAACCCTTAGTTTGGTTTTCTGCTTGGTTTTTGTTTGCCTATTGTTACACATTGAGGAATGATTTATCTCCTTGTATCGCTTTTGTATTTCCTGTGTTTTTGAAATTGTGAAGAATTGTTGAATTATTGAAGAGTTTTGTTTTGCTTATCCCAAGTTTGTGGATATTAACAGCATCAGCATAAAGCCTTCTAAAATTATCCAAGGTCTGAAAATGAGAAAACGCAGGATACTAAAGAGGGCTCAAAGATTAACCCTGCTGCACGGAATACTCTTGTATGTACGCTTGGCAATGTACGCTTGCATCTTCATAAATTGGATGAACTGTAAGCCAGTGTGAGTTTTATGCATGAATACAGAAATATACATATGATGGTGTTCACTGAAACTTGGCTGTTCACTTAATTGTTTTCTTTTGTAGTGTATGTACTGTACATCCATTTGATGTGGCATTGGAAATAAAGTCTGCTGATAAAGTCTCTGAAAGAATTCTGAAAGCCTATAGATCTCTGTTCTTACCTTCTCTTTGTTTGGCAGATCATAACATAGTTTGAGCCGTGTACTTCTATTATAAAACAGGTGAAGAGAGAAGTATATGTTAAAGACTCAACTTCCTCTAATATTGAGGCTTTAAAGGGGTGTTTTGAATGTATAGATTAGAATATCTTTTTGAATACATGTTCAGATTTAAATGAAGAGGTGTTTTACTATTTTAAATATATTATTTTCGGTGTTGATTTTGTTATGTCCACAAAAAAGATTACTTTGTATCCTAATAATAATCGTTGTGTTATGAAAGAACATATTTAATATAAAAAAAAGAAAACAGCATGGAACCAGCAGTGTACAATACATGTAAAATATGTGAAAACTTGCATTTCTGCAGAGACTTGACCTCTTGGAACTTTGATTAAATACCCCTGTTCTAAACAAACATTTGAAAGCTCATCTTCCCTAATAACCACAAATTGGGCAAGCAGTGGACTGGTCATATGACACCATAAAAATTTTAATAGCATAAAGTAATTGCTGAAACAGGCCTAAAATTAGTCCAGTCTGTGCCCACAACTCTGCTGGGGCTATGAAATAATTAAATGGAACTAAAAGCGCATTCAGTTCTTGTTAAATACTAATTGGATTACAAATTTTATGGGATAGAACCTTCAGGAAGGAGTGGGTGGATCTGAAACAGAAATGAAACAACACCTAACAAGGCTGTTTAACATTGTCAGAAACATTTATTGACATGTGAAGAAGTCAGGCCAGGCACTCCCTCACTGATCCAGCCCTCATAATCACCAGGGACCAGTTGTTCAAAAAACGGGCCGCTTGAAGAAAACAATCGTGTTTGGGCAAGGTACAGGTCAACTGTGCCTATAGTGTGAATACACATTTTATCTGGATCAGAATGATCTGGAATTGGAAATTCTATGCTTTGCTATCCAGGCTCATGTAGTCCATCTTTTGTGAGTTTTTTAAAGCAAACAAAAATGTAAAAAAACTTAAATGTAGCAAATGTGATCACCATAGTAGTAGTAGACACATTGTAGTGAATGTTATGGACCTCTTGGAAAAGGGTTTGAAATATATATGTATATATATGGAAGTTTTAACCTTTTTAATAAAATACAGGACTACAGCATTTTGTGAATGGGGATTGTGGTGCTTCTGCCCATTCTGGATGTAGAGAAACAGAGTGTGGAAGCTGGAAGAGTTAAACACAGC
>JAZGTJ010010152.1:0-18456 GCA_036877575.1 Botia almorhae | reverse complement strand
GCTTGCTTAGCAATTTCCAGGGCAGAACACTTTATTCTTTAATATAGATTATTCACTACTATTAAAATGAAAGACGATCCACTGAGAAAGGTGCCTCTTTTAAGAGCTGATCTAGTGAGATTACCTCCAAGCATACATTTTGCAGATTTTGCAAAGAGTATGTAAACTTACAACCCAACTGTAATGCCATATTTTGATTAATATGATTTTGTCTAGTTAAAATTAATCTTTAAAAAATGAAGTAATCTCAATCAGGGGAGCATCTAAAAATACACACATGCCAATATAATATTTCGAATAGATTACAATAGTCGATTGGTTATTTATGCACATTTTACAATCAAATTCACAATCTAATTTGATCCTAACAAAATGCTAAATATATTTTTGAATTTGATCTGATAACTTTCCCTGTCTGTTCAAATGTACAGGGGACACCATTGTCAGATGGGCCACAGGATGAAAAACAATAAAGATAAAGTGTTGAGAAGACAAAAGCAGGCATATGACTGTTTATTTTGGGGGTAAATAATATGTAACCTCTGGCTGTGGAATATAAGCATGCACTACTATTGCCATAGCAACAGAGTTGTGCAGAGTTGTGTTATGCACCATGTGGGGGCACATACCACCACAGATTGAAAACCACAGTCAAAAAACCAACGGAAAAGGCACAGAGCATGAGGGGATAGCTGAAGTTCAATCTATGATAAAAAGCAGACAAAAGTTAAAGGCCAAACGTGCAACCAGCCAAAGTCCTTAAAGGTTTTACAAACAGTGCATCTGGTGAAGCAAATGGCTATTCAATGCAGGGTGAGGGGATTGGTCAGTCTCATGTCTCAATGTGTCAGCCGGGCAACACCCCCCACCCCCAAATGTTTTTGTGTGCTTCCATGACAACTGCTCGTGTGTTGGCGAAAGCTGATGTCCTAGTAGATAGGAAAAAGATGGAGCGACAAGGTATTTTTGTCACGCAGGAAATGAAACTGAGCTGTGCACACACTGAGGCTGGCCAAACTGTGATGAGCTCACTCACATGCACAAACATACATTTTCATTTGCATAATTTCCTTCTTCCTTTCTCTGCCATATTTCACCATGTGTTCTATCGTTCCTGCAATATATATTTTTATGATCCATGTATATTGCCTGTGTCTTAATATACAGTCATGGCTAATAATATTGGCACCCTTGCAATTCTGTCAGAAAATGCAACCCTTCCCTCAGAAAACTTTGCAGTTGCAAATGTTTTGGTACTCACATGTTTATTTTCTTTGTTTGCATTGGAACAACACAAAAAAACAGAAGAAAAGTCAAATCTGATACAATTTCACACAGAACCCAAAAAATGCACTGGACAAAAGTATTTTTTGTCAAGTTTATAGTAGTAGTTTATAGTAGTTTATAACTAGTATTTACACTTTAGAACAGTTCTAAAGTCATCAAAGTTGTGAAATGACACAAATAGAAGTATGGGAATGCTGTAGTATGTTACTACAGCTCAACTGGTACAGTATGGCGCAACACGGGTTATGAGTTTGAATCCCAGAGGACACAAAACTAAATTGTGCAGTATCTTAAGTCCACACAGTCATTTTGGATAAAGGTAAATGCAAAATGTTAAAGGTAATCTGCTAAATGAATAAAATTAAAGTGGAAAAAATTAAAGTGGTTTGTAATTATCAGATGCTGAACTGCTAAATGTAAGGCTGTATGTAAGAGTGTAAGAATGTAAGAGTGTAATGGGTTGCTCAGTTGGGTGTTGTAATGATTGGATAGCTTGTAATGATGGCAGTTAAGAAATTGTCATTTCTTAAAACTGTAAGATGTTGTTTGGATCTCTGCTATTTGTTTATTTACATACTGTTGGTGGTTTTAACATATTTACTGCTGCAGAAAAAGAAAATTCACTTTAATAATGCATGTGTCTTTGCAGTTAGGAGGGGAAGTTAAATCCTATTCATCAAACATCCTGTCAAAGGACAGACCAATGAAAAATGGTTTCCTCACCACATGTATATTCACGGCCTTCAGCTTTAGGAGTGAAGAAAAGAAAGAAATGAATATTAATACACCACAGTGTTCCAACTTTCTACTATTTCTGGTTGTATAGGTCTGGTTGCAGGGCTGCAGAAAGACTGACGGAAGCCTTTGCCAGTTTTTTATGTCATATTTGTGTATGGGCTATTCTGTAAGGTATGGAATCTATAATATTCTATAGTACATGCAGAAAACATGCTTTTTGTTTTCTGACAAACACTGACAATGTAAACTGATCTACAGGCACTCTCCAATACACGTTTTACATTCACACTGACAAATAATAAAAAAATCATTGTGTATATATGGGACAATTTCATTTTTGTGAGAACTGCATGAATCAAAATTGTTTTGTGTAACTCATTCAAAAACTGCCCTCATTCTTATTTGTTTTCAACAAGAATATGAGATGCAATAAATTTCTCAGAATTGTTCTCTTCCAGTATGTCTGCTGGAGAAAATATAGAAAATATAGATCATTTGTATGAACTGCTGAGAGACAGTGAAATAGCATAATGAGATAGATAAAAGAAAATTCCTCAGAAACTGAAACTATGTATGCATAGTAATGAATTTAAAATGGCTTAATTTGTTTGTCCTTGTGTGTGTACAATAATTCAAGGGATCGGTTAGCACTACTTAATTTAATGTATTGTAGCAAGTTAGAAATTCTAGTTTATTGATTTCATTAAACTGCATTACTTTTATATTATTGTGTGACTTATATGTCGTGCTGACATAATCATGTTGATAATTGCATCAGCTTAACATTGTATGTACCTTAAACTCAAATATCTGTGTCTATTATTTGTTTACAATGTTTAAGTTGTAGTAACTCTTGAAATTGGATTTATTTTCAGTTACCAGTGTACTTTGCATGGACTTGGATAATGAAAGTAAATAAAGAGCTTTTTATGCATTTTTAAGCAAGATGAGAAAAGAAAGACTTTATAATGTTTAGCATATTTTAATGGTATTTACCAAACTACATCATGGTCGCTCAACAACTCTTTCAAACTTTTAAAAACATTTCAGAAACATGTTCCCCGAAGAGGAACTATTTTATGATATAATCTTCATCCACTTTTTAGCAGAATTGTGCCCATGTTGCATTATTTTACAGATTTTTATGTGCGATGACATTGAATGTCCCAAACCGCATCTGTAGTTCTACCATAAAGACTTTAGAGGCAGGACAAGATAATTGAAAATGCTAAATTGCATAAATCTCCTGGGGGCCCTGTTTCACTATTACCCCCATCTAATGCCCCAAGTCAGGACAATCATCCACAAGGTGCGGCTCGACCCATATGAACACAAAGAGATTACTTTTAGATTGTTTTCTGTGTTCTTAATACTTGAATGAGGGAACTGCATCGCCTCATGCATGCAACTTACACTGTGGGTCAGTCATGAATTTCAAAACTTACTAATGAAACGGTTAAATAGACTTTATTCTGAGTGGTTCACGAATGTTCCAAGGTGTATATTATTTTTCAGGAAACACACACCAATTAAGTAGTTCTATGTCTGTGGACCACATCACAGTTCCATATCACTTTAACTTTGAAGTTAACTAATATGATGGAAAGGTTATAGCCTACATAGCACATAAACAGAGCAGCCCTTTGGTACAATAAGACAACAGTCCCCAGCCATTTCAATGTCATTTTTTTAATATAAGTAATCTAAACACACAGTTTAATTCTTATAAATAAAGCATTGCCAAAACAAATAAAATCAATAAATTGAATAGAGTGAAACAATAAAATTGAAAAACAGAGCGAACAAATAAACACAGGCAGGCTACTTGTTTACTTTTTCTTTCGCTTCATGCTCATAATATATAATAGAACAAATAAATAAACAAGTATTGATGTGTCTAATTGTTCACACGGTTTTTTTTATTTTTCACATGGTATTTATTACTCATAAATAAATCTTGATACTCTCATTACTGCAAACACATGCGCATGATTTCTCTTTCCCTCTAATAGTTGCATGTCAACTGCTCAAGCCTCCAGTTCTAAAATGATGTTCTAAAATTCTCTGATTTATAAAAATAACAGACTGCATTGCGGCAATTTGATTGCGATCATACTGTGCTCATTTCATTCATAAAGTTTACACACACTTATTATTGCGTAGTGATTTCAGAGGTTTATATTACGCTATCCCCTGGCTGGCGTGGAATATTTGTACAATTTTTTAGCAGAATTCGGTATTGATTTTAAAAACCATAAGCCTTTCTGAATCAGGTATCCGGCTTCATGAGCACATTTTATAACTAGACTAGTAGATAGTACATTTTACATTATAGTACAGTTATTTTAAAGGGGTCATGAGGAATAAAAGTTTCTTGGATCTTTTGAATATAAAGGTAAAGCTTTATTTTAGTGTCTGTTACGTGTGTTACACTTACTATAGTAATAACAGTAAAATACACATAACTACATGTAACTAACCCTAAACAAAACCCTAATCCTAACCCTATAGTAAGACATGTTATTAATTAATATTACTCAATATATTAAATATATCAATATAAATCAGTGCTACATATTATACACCAGCATTGAATCAGCATGTACATTTGGAAATAAATTTAGACAAGCTCAAATGATTACAGAAATTCACATTATTTCTGCCACAAATGCAGATGACTAGCAAAGGTCATGTGAACAGATCCATTTTTTATCTCCGTTGTTTCTCCTAGACAGCAGTGATATTAAATGGAGTGCAAATAGACAGTCCCCTGCTTTATCAGACTTTCTGAGAAACAGACTAATCTCACATGCTTCCTCTAGACTTTCATTTTGTCTGTTTTTATTTCTTATAGGAATATTTAGGATAAGTTAAGATATAAGATAAGTATTAAGTTTTAGGATTAGGGCTTGAGCTAGGTGACCAAAAATCTACATACAGACCTGTGTATGTGTATGTCAGTCCCTTGTTCCCCTCTCCCTGTCACAATCTAACCACCAGCAGCCCTGTCACTGTCACTAAGCAGATGTAATCCGAGAGTTGAGGCTCTCTCCTCATCTTTAGTCTACACAGCTCTAAATGTGCTAATATCCCTCTGCCCTTGAGTCTGGGTTTAAAAAGAACCGCTTTCGTCTAATCAAATTTTTTCGACACCCTGCTTTTCATTCATCGCTGTGGCGAGAGTGCTCCTCCCTCTCTCACTCTCTATCTGTTCACCACTCTGATCTGGCTTGAGTGATCAAATAGATTAATTGTGGAAGACTGTGTGAAGTGAAGGACTGTAAGAGATACAAAAACATTAAGGGAGTTACATGTGAGATCAGTTGTGTGCTGGTAAATGTAGAAGATCTCTGGATTAAACCAACTGCCAAGAGAGAAGTGTTAAACTAAGAGCATTATGAGGTAAGTGTGTGTGTTCAGAACTTCTCTTGAAACACAGTAGCACTGAACTAAGTCACGCACATACAAAACAATGTGTTGGAAATTCTTTCTGTGTATTTCAAATATCTTTCTGTGTGTTTCAAAACTGTTGATGGCAATAACATGTTTTACCATCCAGTGGTTTTAAACAAGAAATATGGATGTCAACAGTTTAATCTGTTCAGTGTTTAAAGTAACATTAGCAACAAATTAGCAAAACAAATGACCATGCTGCAGTTATTAGTAAAGTGCTGACAACAAAATATGCAGTGTACCGTACGTGGCCCATGAGTGTATTTAAATGTTTTGTGTTCACACAGAGGAGTATATTATGCAGCATTCTCACTGTATAGAATTGGGTCTGGATGAAATTTTTGGTGCGTTATCACAGAGGTGGTAGAAAGGCAATATAAGTGACTAATGGTGTGTACAGATGGTATCTTAGAGAATTTAACATTTTGACATGCCTTCAGATAGAAGTTTTTCAGGGCTATAACAAATTTTTCACATTAAATTGATTTAGCGGGTGTGTGGCAGCTACTGTGACCCCCTATTCTGGTTTTACACTTTCTTAGTCTCTTTCCACATCCTTACACACACAACGTGTGCACCTTTAATGTGTGTGTGTGCCGGTTTTGGTGGGAGGGAACATCTTAGTGCATAATCCAATTAGCTTCTTTCCCAAGGGAGAGAACGAATCATCTGTCCCTCTAGTATGTTCTTCCTTTTCCCATATTCTTTTCTCCTGCATTTATCTTAATATCAGCTGTGTATTATTTTGCAATGCTGTGACAGTCTAATCAAATTCTCTCCCTTTTCCCAAATATATATATTTTTTTATAAAACAAAATCAACCTCAGCCCAAGATGAGGTTGGCTATAGCTGGGAAAGGCTATAGCACTCCCAGAGAATGGATGGATTTAAAGATGGATGTAAGACAGAACAGTATTTTCCACTCTTTATCCAGGCCTTTTCCACACATATCTTTCCTAATTCATGGACATGGTTTCCTGGAGCCAACTATAATGCACATTAAGATGTTTGGATAAGGGTAATATTTGGTTAAAAGTGTAACAATGGAATAAATGTTACTGGATTTTTGTAACTAAATTAACAATGACGTTGCTGACGGATTCAATGCCACAATTATTTTTTTTAAAAATGTATAAAACACAGAGGTAGAAACTAATTTTATTTTAATGATGGCAAAACCTGTCACATTACAACCACTGAAAACTAAATAGCTGTTTTTCTTTTTTTTAAGGTTGGTTTGAATTAAAACAAAAACATTATATTCATGTCAGATTTGAACTTGGACTTGCAAATAAGTGTATGTGTATAACTTAAAAGGCCATGTTGCTGATATGTGCAGCATTTAAAACCAAGGTTATCTGGTCACCTTTATTGGAACCATTGAGAAATAATGATTTTTATTGAGAAATAAAAAGAATGTCTGACAGTTGGTTGATGCTGTTAAAGGAGAAATCTTAATTGTCATCAATACATTACACAAAGATACATTTACAGACATTCAAACCGGGCTCTGCTTTGGCTAATTTCTATTTTGGGGCTCCTGGGTTTGAATAGTTAAACTTACTGTTTCTTGTTGGGCTTCAGTTTCTCAGTTCAAGATCAGTTTCTGTCTCTTACATTCCTACACTCAGCAGCTACCTTAAGTATGCTAACTGACTAGTTAGCAAATTTTGTAGATTTTGAACTTTTTCAACTTTGTTGCACAAAAAGAAAAAAAAAATTTTAATCATTGAATATGGTTTCCATCTTTAAAAATTGTAAATTTAACATTTTAGGACATACATGATGGAGTATGAATTATCCAGCTAATAAATAATAAAGACTGTGACAGCATGCCAAAAACAAAATCAAAAACCCCAAAACAGTCTAAAGATTTGTAAATACACTGGTAAATAACTTTGCTTGCTCACATTTTCTTGATGTTGTATAGTGCAAATTTATATGAAATGTCAGCTGGTGTGAAAGACTACACCAAGGTTTTTGGCTGTTCTCATTGTATCGTTGTATTATAGTTGTAGGACCTAGTTGTGAAATTGTGCAAAGCAGTAGGGTGGGCTCAGCTAGGTTAAGTTGTAGGTGTTTTCTCATCCAAGCTGAGATGTCTTCCAGACAGACTGTAATGCATGCCACTACTGTAAGATCATCCGAAAGAGAAGATCTGGGTGTTGTCGACATAGCAGTGATAAACCTTGTGTCTGAATAATAGAACCTAATGATGAAGTATGAATTGAGAACAGCAGTGGTCCAAGCACTAAATTTGAGGAGACCCAGTCACCATGTGATGCAACTTGGACTGCTCAGCTCTTTAAGACATGCTAAAAGATCTACCTAAGAGGTAAGACTGAAACCACTGGAGTGCAATTCTTGTGATACCCAGTGATGAGAGGGTTGCCAAGAGGATCTGGTGATTTACCATGTCGAAGTCTGCAAATCAATTAGATTGAGAACAGAGGATTTGGACTCCACATTTGCTGCCCTCAGGGCTTTAGAGACTGGCAGCAACGCCATCTCTATGGAGTGGTTGCTCTTAAAGCTTGACTGCTTGTTGTCAAGTATGTTGTTCTGAGAGAGGAAAGATGACCTGTGTGTGCTCAATATTACCTGTAAGAGATGGGAGAGGATTGTGTTGAAGGGACAGGTAATGGCGTGGCTGGAGAGTGTGGCCTCAGCATTACTGAGCATACATAAAGAGGAGAGCAGGGATTTGGATGTGGATGGTTCATAACCTGGGGTTTGTGGCTTTTATTTGCTACTTGCTGCCCAACAGAATATCTTTCAAGGGATTTTATGCAACTCACCTGGATAACCAAATTCAGCAGTGAGAAAAAAGCTTTTGTGTTTGTTTGTTTGTGAATATTAGTAGTTTATGTTGATTTGCATAAAGATGCGTGAACGTTACAGATGCTAACAGGAGTAGTGTTTATGTGTTTGTGTTTGGAGTAGCTCTGGGAGCAGCTGGCATGCTCTTGGGTCAATGGAATAGAATATGACTATGGGCAGAAATATCTTGTATCACTGATCATACACAGACTACAGACTATTCAGACACAGAGAATGTAATAAGTTAACATAATAAGTCAATGAACATCAGCAAAAACATATTCTTGTATTCTTTTGTTGTCATAATTTGATAGTTTATTCTTACAGGAAATAAAAGTCACAAATGAGAGCTTCTTAATACCTTTTAATACCTAACTCATTTCTACTAAACAGCACAAATAGTAGAAATCAAATCAAACCAAAGTATGCAATTTTTAACAATTTTCTTCATTTTATTATTTTTAAATATTACACACGTCACCTTTAAATAAACAAAAACTGCAGGTTTCTGTGATGAAAGAGCAGCCTCTGTTCACATCTTTTTCCCCCCGGGATCCTTATTAAATAAATTCATTGTAGTCCATTGGTAAGATAATAACAAGTTACGTACTCAGGCTCCAAGAGGCATCTCTTAAGTTCAGGATGGACAGAAGAGGGAGACAGAAATATAGAATTCCAGATGACTTTCTGAAAATTCCGAAATTAGACAAATATTACAGTAGCGCTGTAAAGAGAGTAAAGGAAGAGTAAGAACATGAAGAGAAATGCACATCAAATCTTTAGAACTCTCAAAGTATTGTGGGTAAAAAGAATATGAAGAATAAAGACATCCAGGTATACATGTGTGTGTACATGTTAAAAAAACAGTGTGAAAGAAAAGCATGTCTGGGTGGATTAAAGGGGCACCTGGAATGGGAATTTGGGAGACATTTTTCCAAGATCATTGCATGGTCTCTTCTGGTTAGCTCTGTGCTGCTTGACTGGACAAAACCACTGAACATTTACTGAAACAACAGATGGTTAGTGGGAGGACAGTCACTCGCACATAAAAGATAATCATATTCACGTATTGATTAGTCTTACTGTCTTCATCTTTTTTCTCATTTTCTTTTGTTCTCCAGGTAAGGAACATGTTGGATGATACTGAGAATTGAGCATAAAAAGAGAACAAATTTTTACCCAAAAATGAAAATTCTGTCACTACTCGTGTTGTTCCAAAGCTGCTTTTCTTTAATGGAACACAAACAATAACATGTCAATAATTTTCACACCGTTTATTTTATGCAATAGTAAAAGAAATGTTGTCTTTAGGTAGTTTTTGTAGTTCAAACATTTTGTTTCAGGAAAGAAATAATGTACAGGTTTGGAATAACTTAAGGCTGAGTAAACAATGACAGTAGTTTCAGAATAAATGTGGATATATAGTGAATTTGCCCTTCATTGCCCTCTCTGACCACTTTCCTCAAACAAACTACAGCTTGAGTTCCCTATCTTTATGATGTGAAATGAAGCTCTCTTAGCCTGTAGTGGACGTTGACATTTATTCTTATTGGTCAGTGAACTGTCTGGGGAGTCATGATATAAAATGCATTAGTATGCTTGAAGAAAGTCTGTCATAACATGATGGAATATCATTTTAGACCTGCAACAATAACAGAGAGCGCCGCTCACCTTTCAGCACCTTTCTGCATGCAGTCATAATACAAAAAGCAGAGAATCAATCCTTGATCAATGCAGTTGCTCAGGAGTCATTGTGTCACTGCAACAAATCAAAACACAAACCATCAGATGGAGAAAAAGAAAGAGAGAAGTGCGGTTGCTGCTTGGAATTCTGGGAGGATTGTGATTTGAGTGGATTTGCACAGCCTGATCTTACCATCACTGCTCATTTGCATAAAGTTACATTTTTCACATCACTGGATATGTCAACATTGATAACCAATCATGTCTTATTTTTAAGAAAATCATCTACTGATGCGATGGACAGGTTGCTAAGTTTTGTGAGAATAACCTAATTGCTGCAACAAGCTAATCACATACTACAAGACTAAAGCTTGCTAGAAACACAGTGTAAACCAAAGCTCATTGTTATGTGCCTTTATAAATATGTAAGTTTGTTGTGGTGTGCACTTTATCTAATTGCTTATTAGGTTAGGGATCATTCTCCCCTGTAGCTACAGTCCTGAAGTTCTGTTCCCACACAATCTCATATCATATTAAGAAAACAACTCTCATAGGAAAAACATGAAAGAAAAGCTTCATGTCAGTTTGAACAAGCAGAAAAAAGCAGAACAAGCACAGAAAAAAGCAGTGGTTGGGGAATTGTGGGCAGAAAGACACCTGCTCTCCAAAATCTTTATAAAACCTGCCAAGTTTCTGGTAAAAAGCTTGCTAAGCTTGCTTACACTCTTGCGTTTTGCAAATTTATTGGGTGTTACTCATTGCTGTTCACTTGCTTTTAGATAGAGGACTAGTTAAATTAGTTTATAGTGCTGTTAGAAGGTTACAATCTGTGGCTTCGTTCTAGCTAAAAGAGAACATTCTCAGAACATTGGCTAACATTCTCTAAAAATGTTCTTATAGTTATCAAAAAACATTCTTGCAGTATTGTTAGTAGAACTTATTAAGATTATATACCAAATACATCAACTTTATTCTTAAGTTGTTAGTGGAATGTTTTAATAATGTTACAGAATTTTTTAAAGGTTTGAATGATGTTTAATGAAAGGTCAATAAGCTTGTGTCTTGTTGAATGTGCTTGGATTTTTTTGTAACTTTTTAGCTTGACAGTAATTCAGTTGAGACACGCAATATTGGATTCAGAAGCTGAAATTTAACTTTAATGTAGCTATAGCTACTTTTTGTTAATAGTTTATAGTATAGCTAACTACCCTTATACAGGTGCATACAAATCAGATTACCAAACTGTTATTCTGCTCTTTACTATCACTTTACAAAAATAAAGTATACTTCATTTAATTTCAAGTTCATTTCATTAAGAATACTTAAAGTTCAAGTATATTAGTACAAGTATTCTTGTAAGTGACCTTTTTCAGTACTACAGACTAAATCGGCCCTCTTTTTAAAAGTGTACTTTATGTGTAACAGTAGTAAACTTTAAGTACAATTAGTTGAGTAACACAACTACTACATTTACTGAGAAGTAGGGTACTTAACGTATATTTCTGAAAAATACATGAAAAGTAATTCTTATAGTTTAAAAAAGTATACAAATAACACACTTCTAAAAACTTCTTTGTGTAAGAGCCATCCACACTTCACTGCTATGTAGATGTGGAAATATTCCCAAACCTCTTGGTGGTTACAAACACTTTAGAAGTTTGCCTAGAACACCTAGAATGCTGCACATTTTCAAATCCTTTGCATCATCCCTTGAAGAAAATCACCATGAATGTAACAATATATGGACACATTGCTGCTACAAATTAACCCAATAAGAATCTGTTCTCCTCAGCCCAACAAGGGCTCACAAACAAGTGTTACAAGAGTTTAAGCCCTTGAGAATGGTTTCCTCTACCTTCCACCACAGGAGACATGATTTTCTCTGGTCTTGTTTCATGAGGAGAATGTGAGGCTCAAAGCTGCAAATCAGCATCAATTCATAAATGATTTACATCTCTGAGTTTCAGCACCTGCTCTTCTACACTCTGTTGTTATTTGATGTCTTTTTGTGGAGGACTGCTTTACTGTGGGTTGGCTGAGATGTGTACATGACCTACTTTTACTCTCATATAGTGTTTTTCACACCATTTTGTAGTGATTTCCCACCAAGCAGTGCTTTGGCTGTAGCATTCATATATAAAACATTATTTCACTTCAACTGAGGTACAAATTTATTTCATAAACGCTACTCTGGGAGAACATTTTCTCAGTATGAAGACCTGATTTAGTATATAACTATTTATTACGCACTACTGTGAAACAGAGGTGGGTATATTGATGTGTTTCAGATGTGTGTGCACTGAAAAGCTTTCTGAGAACTGATGGACAAATGATTCTTGCAAAACTGTCATGTATTGTCACAGTTTCACAGTTTGCTTAAATAAGCTGTCTAAAGGGAATTTCTACACTGGGTTGTTTATGATTTTGCTGACAGTAATATTACTGTACTTGTTACTTGTGAATTACTGTACATGACTCAAAAAAAGACATGTTATGCTCATTACCTTAACCAAGCCAATGATGAAAAATTCAGATTTTTAGCATAATTTGATTTAAATTTGTGATACCGTTTGACAGATTGTATTGATAGTTTAAAAATGATATGCAAACTGTAAACTGATATTCAAATGCCCCCCTGCCTGGGGGCATTACCAAGATCTTTTCATCCTTTCTTTATGTGACTTTGATAAGAGTCTGACACCTGTACAGAAATCTCTTTTCAGACATCAGACAGTACTGTTTTTTCTTAACATAGCTTAACATGCTTTAATATTGTATGTAAGCTACATATTAATTTGGGTTCTATTTACATCTATAAGCTTATTTCATGTTTCACATTCATTGCCATCTGGTCTGATCAAACCCTAACTATCTTGACAGATTGATTACCACCTGAGAAAGCCAGGAGTAACCCAGTAGAGTCAAAACAGACCCCTAACAAATGTTAAGGAATGAAATAAGTAATGAAATAAGTAGGAAAGCCAAAAGAAGAGAAGGATAAAAGACAGAAATGGCCCGTCAAAGAGCACCAAATACTTCCGAGAGGCATTTTCCCTCTATTTCAGTCAGTTTTTTCTTTGTTTTAAATCTTTGGGTCCTGGGGACAGGACCCATCATTTACTAATAGAAAACAGTTTTCAATTTACTTGGACTTGGTTGTATTAGAGAGGACTCAATGCATTCAATGCAAAGGCATTTTATTGAACAAAGAATAGGATACTCCCATGAGTGCAGGATAAGTTGTCAACATTTTTTGTTCCTTTTTGCATAAGTAATGTATTTTTGTAATAAGTATATCAGTTAAAACAAAAATCAGTTTTACGATTTCAAGGATTTTTTTAACTGGGTCAGGGATTCAGCTCACTGTTTAATGCAAGTGGTACATACCACTATGACCTCCACATGAAAAGTATTGTAGATAGCATCGTGAAGGAATGATTTTACAGCAAGAAAGCTGGATGCGTAACAGTTTCATAGTAAATCATATGTTAAGGCTTAGAACAGAAAAAGGTTTGAATAAGGTTTGAATAAATGTGATTGTTTAAATTCATTGTAATATCTTTAATAATATTGAATTTTAATTTGCATATTGGCAAATCTGAGTTCAGTTGATGAAATTAATGAGCTTCTGAAATAAACTTGTAGAGATATATAGGGGATTTCTGTTTTTTCTTAGAAGTATCTGCGATGAAGAAGACTTAAGCAAATATTTCCATTTGCTCTCAGTTCAATTTCATCGTAGTCAAGGAGAAACAATTGAGACATTAACAAAATCTCATCTTTGATTTTATTTTATAAGATATTTTAGTGAAAACTATGAAAATGACAATTCTTCTGTCATTGTGAACACACCCTACTTGGCAAAATCACAGTGACTGGTGCCTTTACAATACTCGATTTCATATCTGACACTTCACTCTATAGCCTTCAATGCAAGTAATATTAAATGAACTTCGCTATTCACAGCCAGGTCATTTTAGGAATGGAGTAGAAAAACTATTATGATCAACATATTTCTGAACAAGGTCATTTCAATTCACATACTATATAAACCTAATGTTTGATTAGATATACCTGAATATGGTCCTACAGAATCAATTTCCCACATTCAATAAGATCAAGCAATTCTGGTGCTCATTATTCATATTGATGACAGTAGAAGAATTAAAAGCAATAGTGACTGTACCATTCGAGACAATAATAAGAGCACTGGGAGGTGGTTCCTGTGAATTTCTTATCTTTAGGCAGACTTGAATGTCTGTATGATTTATATGAGGTACAGGGCCTGTATAAAGATGTAGAACCCCAAGGTCAGGCTAGAAACGAATAGAGTGCACCATAATGACGAGGGGCAGTCCTATTTATTACCGTAGCTATTTACTACTAGAGACCATTGGAGGAGATTGGGAGAGATTGGGGGAGTCTAATTTAAGCACCCAGACTTGGCTATGGGGGTGTCTTGGTGTATTTGTATTTAACATTATGGACTGGCCAAACCTTTGCACTACCTTAGGGGTTTTACCCTTAAAGAGCTAGGTCATTTACAAATTAAAATTCAGTTTGTTCATTTGCTCTTTTTATGCCATTCCAAACCTGTACCTGTTTTTTCACAGCAGAAATAAGAAGCTTTCCTGGTTGTTCCAGGCAAAGAAATGAAATGCTGACCAGAGGATGTCAACAGCACTGTAACAGCAAAGTGGTCCATATAACTCACTAAATATACTATATTCTAAGTCATCTAAAGCCACAAGGTAACATATGTTAACTAGCATAATTTACTTGATATTCACTGAGAATCTTGCCTAGAATGTTGTACTTGACAGCCATGTTAACTGTTCACCTTCACTTTATGGAAAAAAACAGCTTAGACATTCTGTCATATAACCTTTTATGTTTAAAGTAATAAAGAAATTCACATGGGTTTTAAAACACATGAGGGTCAGTAAATGACAGGAAATAAAAATTTCTGGGTGAACTATTTCTTTAAAGAGGTTAGACACTCTTGTATTTTACTAATTGTGCCAGGCTTCTAAACACAACTCACATGCTGATTGAGAATTGGAGGGGGGTGTACTTCACTACACTTTGCATAGTGGAAGGGTGGGACAAGCTCAGAGAAATGAGAAGCGTTTACAAATATACACTCCCGTGCAAGAAAACAGTGTCAAGGGAAGGCTAAACGAAAACCACGCCAACCAGCATTACAACGGCAACGACAAACTGATGAATGAGTGACATCATGGTGACTTGGATGTGAAAGACTGTGAAATTGATTTGGTGTAGCAGAGCAGAGGCACACATGGGCAGACACGTTTTCCTCCATCTCCGTATCTTGCCTTCTTTTCTTCTGCCTCTATTCACCTTCCCCTTCTGCCACTGGTCAGGATTCTGGTAGGACATTTTCTTCACTCTTTGCTTCAATGTCTTGTTCTTGTCAATGTGCTTATTCACATGCCAATTGGAACTTTGGTGCATGTTTTTCTTCTTGGCAACATGAATATGGAAGAGTGAAGGAGTGCACGAGGAAGAAAGGGTGATTGAGTGCAGGAGCGTGAAAGGAAGCAGAGATATGTGTGTTAACTGGTCAGGCTAAGCTAGAGGACTGATTTAAAGTGCACTTGGTTCTGCTCTAAATATGCCATAAGTAAAGTGAGGGGTGGTGTGTTAGAATATGTGTGTGTGCATGAGATCACTGTGAGGACTTCAGACCTGCTAACAAACACAAACATGTCAATGATCTGCGCAGATGTCACATTGCCATTTATATCACTAATTCCTAAAAGATCATATTAGTGGAAATTTATTTCTTACCATTGTACTACTGCTTTATTGTTTGTTATACTGTAACTTGCAAATGCAGCACTATGGGTCACACGTTGTTTTGTGTATGTGTTAGTTCTATGCGAGTGTGTAAACACCATGTGTACGGTTGTGCGATACAATGTTTTTGTGCAAGCCTCCATTTTCCCACACATTCTCCTTTACCAGCATAGAAACGGAATGGTCTGTCAATGTCATATGAAGCTGTGGGTGATAGAGGTGTGTGTGTAATGTGTGTCCTTTGGTAGACCTCTTACCCTTCTTAACGCACTACTACATTGCAAAAAACATGCGTACTCAGTCCCTATAACATGATAATTAATAGTTGATAGATTGATAATTAAATGGCAACCACCTTGTGATTTATGACATGCACTGACCTCTGTGACCATTGCCGGAGCTAAGCCAATCAAGAAGCCTAATCTAGTCAGTCTTCTTAACAATTGTTTTGCTTAGCAAAAATAAGTCTAGTAAAACTGTGCTGTTTAAAACCGCACTGGATTTTTTTCCCAGGAGAGACACAGCTTTTGAGATATTTTGAATTATATAAATCTCGAGATATGAGCTGTGTGTCATGTTTCAGATTCAGTTGCTATCATTCAAAAGCATTTAAAAACTACTGGTTAATTCAAAAATAAGTTTGCCCTTCGATTGTTTACCATTGTGTTAATTATGAAGTAATTATGAATTATGAAGTTATGGAAGCAACATTTACTTAAGCTACTGTCACTATGGTTACAAGTGTTAGTGACACCTATCATGAAAATAGCAAGGACATTGACTTTGGTTATGTGTTTACGCAGATAGTATTTCAGCATGCGGGCAGACAGTATACCAGTCTTTACAACAAATCTAAAAACATTCAGCTCTTCAACAGCCTTTGTTAGAGACAGAAATGTATTGATTCTGAAATAGCTGGATGACTGCTAACCTTGTGCAATATATGCTGCAGCTATTATTATTCTTTGTTGACCTTTTCATGTCAGGTTATATTTGATTAAAAATGTATGTAACTGGTTACAGGGTTGTGTGAACATCCTTAACATGAGGACCAAATTCGGTTAGGTTCAACTTAGCCTAAGTGGTACAGCTATGGATAATGTGGGAACACTGCCACCCTCAGGCTGTGAGAGGAAGTGCAATGTAACTATGTTTACATTTACATTTACATTTAGTCATTTACCTGACGCTTTTATCCAAAGCGACTTACAAATGAGGATAAGGAAGCAACTTCAAATACAATAAGAGGCAACAGTGAATACGTGCTATAGACAGGTCATGTTGTTAACTAGTAATCTCTTGTGTAGTATTCGCTTGTATTTTACACACGCCAGAAACATACTCTACACATGCACGAATCCCAGTCCAACATGCTGTAATTTAAAAAAGAAACACAGTACCCAAGGGGGCAACAGAGTTACCTTCAAATGTCTGTGCCATTAAACCTGCCATGTTATTATTCAAGTAGCTAGCAATAAACATGCTGACCCTAACTAACCTGCCAAAGGATCCAGTATACACTAATGTCTGCTATAGGTCCCTATAGTGCAGCAACATGTATTATTGTGATATAAATCGCAGTCTGACACATTTCAGCGCACAACACAAATACACGTTTGGGTCTGATACTAGAGTGGGTTTCAGGCCTTATATATTACTGTGCACAGGCTGCTGTACCAAAACAGACTGTCTTCTGTGGAAAGATTCCTGTGTGGATGAGATCACTCTGAGGACTTTAGACCTGCTAACAAACACAAACATGTCAATGATCTGCGCAGATGTCACATTATATCACTAATTCCTAAAAGGTCATATTAGTGAAAATGTATTTCTTACCATTGTACTACTGCTTTATTGTTTGTATATTATACAATATATTTGTATATTGTAACTTGCAAATGCAGCACTATGGGTCACAGGTTGTTTTGTGTGTGTGTTTTGTGTGTGTGTGTGTTTGTTAGTTCTATACCAGTGTGTAAACACCATGTGTATAGTTGTGCGATACAATGTTTCTGTGCAAGCCTCCATTTTCCCACACATTCTCCTTTACCAGCATAAAAACGGAACGGTCTGTCAACGGTCTGTTCCTTTCTGTTTTTAGTTGGGATGGAAAATGCAGAGTATGTAAGCAAGTGACCCACTACCTCATGTGACAAAATGTGACAGTGTTTGAGTGCTTCTTCAGCATTAAGCTCTAATGTAGGTATGGGGAGCAAATTTGGGTGACAAATGTTGGCGAAGGTAAGCTGAGGACACTGGACAGTATATATGACTGTCTCCCTGCAGTTTATATTTGTGAGTTAGATAGAGGAGAGAAAAAGATTGATAATGTATTTCAAACTATTTCAAACTACCCAAATAAGCATGCACAAGAGGCAGAAAATCTAGCATTGTTAAATTTTAAATGATCAGAATGATCAGAATTTATTTTGTAAATCAGTCATATGTAAACTGTCAAATTTGAACCTGGCATTTTATCTAAGAATGGTTTTACAATTCACACAGAAAATTACACAGGGTGGGACATTTACTTTTTCATCCGCACTGGGTTCTATAAAGCCGGCCGGCACTCGCTTTCATTCAGGTTCTTGCTGAGGAGCCGAGATGTGTCCCGGCCATTCAGCGGTGAGTCAGGCTCGCGGCAGGGGGACGTAA
>JAZGTJ010010151.1:0-18457 GCA_036877575.1 Botia almorhae | reverse complement strand
GCTGTTCTCAGTTTTGGAACCTGATGTCATCATAGACAAATGTTTGCAGGTGGTCATAACGGCTGTGCCTCAGTGGCACAGATTTTATTTCCCTCTCAATGCAAACTGTCTTATCAGTGATATTAGTGACATTTTTGCATGTATTTATTTGGATCAGTGTAAATCATGGGAATCAATGTACTCATTTTTGCATGATATTAAATATAACTTTCTACTATGACTAATATGACATTAAAATACTTTTCTCTTATATATTAATATTTTTTAGCTGCACTTTATTGCACAGTGCATGCAGTTGCAGTTTACTTAAAGTCCAGTTAAATACTACAATACTGGTAACTACATGTACGTAATATGAGTTAGGGTTAGGAATAGGGACAGAGTTCTCACCTTGTAAATTGCACAGTACACAGTAATATGAAACAGGACTGTAAAATAAAGTGCTGCTGAACTTCTGCAAATACACGATAGATGGTGCTTTACAGCAATCCAACAAATACAACACACAACATTCCCTCTTTGTTTCTCTGCCCATTTTATTAAGGATGCTGTTGAGCTGTTTTGCAGTCTGGTGGGCCTGTGGAGAGTCTGGTTCTCCAAGATCTCAGGCAAGAATCAACCATTCCTTAATTGTCAGTGTTTTTTTCCCAAAAAACAACCGATCACAATGTGACTGTGAAGTCAGTTCTTTAATGTGTTTGATTAGTCATTTTTTTAAAGGACCGGATGATACATTACCAACAGTGGAGATCACATAAATGAGTGCATAGAGTGCTTGATTAATTACTCTATTTCTGTCTTTAGCTGCTTGGCAACTCACCATTTGTTTAGACTGAACTATGTCTAAACTTCATTTCAGTTTATACTTTCAAAAACCTTTCTGATTTTATGGATAAAAGAGATAAAAAGCCAAGCATGACAAAAATATTCTGCTGAACAGTACATAACCACAAATTTATAAAAATATGTTAAACTAAAATGAAAAACTGAAATAATCACTTTTGTTGGTCACATTAGCAGAGAGTTGTTAATGTCAAAGGCAGGTCAAGTTGAACCAAGGCAAATTTCTATAGTAATACCACTTTTTGTTTGGCTGAAATCGTATTTTTGAATTTCAATTTCTTGCCAAGTTCTTTAAAAATGCCATGCTAACTATGTGTTATATTGTTTTGATCACTGACCAAGGAAATTAATTTATTACTCATTTTTATTACCTGACGTGTTCAATAGGTGCTTGGATACTGGAATAAACGCTTATCATCCACAATTGTTTACGAATTTTGAAGTAAAATATTATTATGGGAAATGATTAATAAACAGCCGTTGTCTACAAGGGACCATATTTAATTTCACAAGCTGTCACTGCAAGTCAGCCGTACTGCAAGACAGCGGTGTAGTTTTAATCTGACAAGTTTAATATAAAACAGGTGAAGTTTGTGAGGCTGTAAATCTACGCCGGTTTGGCAAAAAACACACGTGACCAGTGCTGCAGTTTAAAACAAAGTTACTCCTTTACCTCCCCACGGGTTCTGATGACGGCTCGTGTGCGGACATGGAAAAATAAGAGAAATGTAAACCGTTTTATAAACAGAGAAAGGTCAGTGGTGACGTGGTTCAGTGGGAGCACCTATAGAGCCCACACTATTTAATCCTGCATGAACCTGTGAGTCATACTGTATAAACTGACACCAATGTGCGGTTAATCAAGATTAGTAGCACAAATTATACTTAACATTGAATTTCTGTTATATTAAACATGATATGAACTTGAGAGCATGCTTGGTTACCTGAAACTCTTAAGTGCGAATGCGTGTTCTCTGATTGGTGTACGCGCTGTAGCAGTTTATTTCTGCCGAGATTTTACACTTCACAATCATACGGTATTTTACCTGAGTTTAATTTTACTGAGTGGTTTTCAATTGGACTTGTCCTCAGTTTAAGATTAATTGTTAAGCCTCCAGGGTCATAATTCTACACACATGAGAGATTGTATATCATAAATCTTTTCTTGGATTTGATTTTAAAAGCACAAACACCGACATGCCATTTCAACTGAGTATATAAATCTTACTATAACCTTTCCCATGCCTTAGAATTCCACTGAGGGATCTCTGGATATTGGATGCTTTTCATACTCATGGTGTAGTTTGTGGCTCGTGAGTGGCTTGTTGACATTGAGACTGCTTGTTTTAAGAAGTTTTTGTACATATGGTTCACACCTGAAGCAAAACCTGTTGTTTTATGACGTCCAGTAAGCGAATGCTACGTTGGTTGTACCACAAACGAACAGCTGTTATTCTGAGGCTTTTGTTGGCGGGGTTTTGGCATGTCATGTTGTACAGTGTATGGCAACAATCACATTCTTTTGTAAATATAATAAAGTGGTGTATTTGATGCATAAATGCCGATGTTTATGAAGGGAGAAACAGAGATAGATGGATAACAATACCAATCTTGTTATTTTTACCAGTGTGTTTGAGTGAATTGTCGTCCAACAATAAAACACGGTACGTTTCTTACAAAATACATATTTAATGGAAGAATTACACTCTGCACAAAAGTATTACAATGGAAGAATAGTTTTATTCACTCAGTCTGTCTGTATCTGTCTGTTCCCACTACAGAATGCTTTTGTCTGTCACCATCATTTTTTGCATTTTAATTTTAGTTTTTGCTATTTTTATACCTTGATGACTGACTGGTACTTTTAAAACGTGTTGTAAATTACAGGGAATATAAGAATAACATTTATAATGACACATAGGATGTTGACCATGGGAAAAGTGATGCATTATTAGTCCAGTTAATGTGTCAGATGTAATAAATCACAGCATTCAATTAAAAGCACATACACGTGCAGATCACATGTTTACATTGATCCAGAGCAGTGTTGTTAATCATGGAAACAAGCAGGCAGTGTTTCGGAACCCCAGAATGAAAGCCAGATAGTAATTAAAGGATATTTAAAATCTCCTATTTGTATTTCTGTTTAAAGAACTTTAGTGACTCCAATATAAGGACTCATTTGGCAACTCCAGTGAACTCCATAAGAGCTCTTTCCAAAATACATTCAATTTGTGTGTCATGTTTTTAGCATTTTTCTTTCATCTGTAGGTTAAATTTCAATGCCAAGAAAAAGGCGTGAGCAGGGCAGACATTACCTCTGGTCACCATAATAATTCAATTCATCGTCAACAGCTTTGTGGTTGCCAGATTGAATCACTTTTTAAAGCTTTAGGTAAATGCAGCATGTTAAACAGAAAGTATATGAATGAATGAATGAATAAGACTGCTGCAGTGTCCCAGCGGCCTGAAAGAGAAGGTCCAACATTTTCTTGGCTTCACTGACAAAGTGTGCCGGGCAGTGAATATATTTTCTGCAATTAAGAATGTTATTAATGGTGACTGTTATTTCAAATGACTCCCAAACAACATAAGTGGCACCATGTGGAACTTCAGTCTGTCTCATCGAATGCACAAACACACATACACACAAACATCTTCAGTTTTCAAGCCTCTGCCGCCAGCCGCCGCACGTGTCTATGGAAAGTTGCGGCAACTCCCAACTGGTGCTGCTGGTGACAGACACTTAATTCTTTCTGATGCTATTTTCAGACAAACCGTACGTATGAAATGCCTTGTATTTTACACAACCATCATTTTGGGCTCACATAAGGAAAAGTGTGAGTTTGGTGGGCGCTCACGAAAGCTCACACCAAAAGAAGACCTCAATGTTCCAAACTAGCTCCCAAAAGCGCATCAGACCCGTGAGGTTTGCTAACCAAGTTGTAATCTGAAAGGTCACTGCACAAAGAGAGCTTAGGTTCCTGAATCCCTCTCACTCCGGGCAGGACATTTGTCAGAGCACCAAAACGAACTGCCAGACTGGCAGTTTGGCGAATGAGTATAAGCACTGTCTTTTTTAGCAAGGCTTAGCTGGCAACTAGGAAAGAAAGAAAGTCAACAGTAATCGAACAGTTTGATGAAAATTGATGCTGTTTATTTTATTAATGCACATTCTTGACATAAGAATACATTTTAGCTGCCTCAAATACACATTCAGAAAGTTAATTGTTTGTTTTCATAACTTCTGCAGCTTTAGTTTTTTAACTGAATTAAAAATGTGAATTCATGCATTTAGCTTCCCAAGCAAAATTATACAGTTGACGACCTTTTTAACTAAGAACGACCTTTTTAACGACCTTTTAAAAACCTTCCCATTTAACTAAGATCCATCAGGTCCATCTTTAGCGCAAAAATCCAGTACTTTCACTACACTCCACAATGTCATTCTTTGTGTATTTAGCTAAATAATGTTAAGGATACCTAAAAGTTTCTATATTTTCATTGTTTTCCTGTTTTGTACAGTTTAACAACATTGTTAGAGCGTTAAGCAGCTGTAACATTGAAATTTCTTTGTTATTTTTGCTTTGTTGAGTAATTTATTTCGCACCTAACTGCAATAAACAGGCAAAGTTATTTATAAAGCAATCATGTCGTGGTACTTTAGCACTTTATATTATAAACATATGCCGGTGTGGCAGCTGTAGTCACCCTGCATTATTCTGTCAAAGCAAATGTTTTGTTATGATGCCAGCTCGCTGGTTGCTAATTACACTGGAGTTTTGTTTCTGGGCTGCAGGCATCCATCCAGAACCTGAATGGAGAGTTTTTGACATAAAACATTGCTTTATACAGCACAACAGAATGAGAGATTAGAGCATCAATCTACCATATAGTTGTAAATCTAAAATATAGTATAAGATCTGACTATGGTCAGGTCTGGTCTATAGTCTTAACAAAGCAGACCTTCAGTTAATTTACATGAAGGTGCCAAAACGTCAAGGATTTTTAACAATGTTTTTGACTTTCTGGTTTAAATATTTAGGGCTGTGTCTTATTTGCCCATTCTTAATTAGAAGACATTTACTGCTTCTACAAAATGGTAAGTTAAAACTACATCGTACAGTGCGTCTACTTAAATGCAAATAAACTGGAGGTGTGTTTCTCAATAAAATGATTCTATAATTCGTTGTTTTAGCTGTTACCCTGAGGGTGAGACAACAGTAAACACTGGAAATTACTCCAGCTGGTTTTCATTACAGACAGATGGCCTTAATAATTTCTCCAGACCCACTCTTATTTTTTGAGCATATTTAAAAAAAAAATCACATTGTGGCCTCACAATGTTAGAAATGCACAGAACACATTGGGAATGGCTACTTATATTTACTGCAAAAGGTTTATTAGACAGTGTGAGGTAGGAAAAATAATATGTACAATCATATGCATATGTTTTAAATTTTAGCATACGTCGGTGCTTGTTTGTACCAACCTACTTATGATAAAAGTTATGTTTATGAAAATTACAGTACAATAAAGCACATCATACAGTTACTATAAACATGGTATTTACAACAAGCTATATACAAAATGGTTAATGATGTTGTTGTCTTGTACAATCTTGTGTTGGAATTTTGATGTCATTTCCTGCCCTGCAGGATTATACGCACCTTCTTCATCATCAAAATAATTTGCAAAAACCCAAAACTCAAACGTTAACAAAACTTTATCAGCAGTTAAAGTTGCCCTAAAGCACAACATTATAAAATAAATATGTAGAAAACAACAGGTAATAAAACTAGAAGACATCAAAGGTGAGCTACAACATTCTCTGAAATGTTTATAACAATAATAAAAGATTAAAATGCTTTTCTCTGTGATACAGACACCATATTTCTCCAACAACCATCTAATTACAAGCATTCAGAAAAAAAGACAACAGCTAATTAAGTTGATGTATTGCAAATATATGTAACATTTGTTTGACAGGAAATATATGTTGGTTTAGAGCAGTGAGGCCCTCATGATGGGCCACATTACAGCCTAATCAACAGACTGAGTGGACCGAGCTGATGAGTGACCACAATTTCAGCAAGCACTCAGATAACTGCGAATACTCTGAATGCTTTGCCTCCCGCTGGGTTTGGCAGGCTGCAAAAGAACACAAAAGCACAGAAGTTAAATAAGCAATGTTTCCCAACCCGAGCATTACTGCACTCAAAGAAACCTGCATTTTCCAAAAAGCTTATTTGGCGTAAGAGGATATTTTAGGATATTATGAAGAATCTTTTGTGATGATTTGATGGGATTTGCAGGCTGACTTTATGTTATTACTGTAGATGCCATTGTAAATTAGTATAATTGTAGCCTACGTTTATTCACTGAATGACTCTGCAGTTGTGTTTAACATTAACACAATAAAGTGACTTTCATTTTTGGAGTGGAACCACACTTGTGCTGGTACAGCCCCATTCTAATCAGCTTTCTCAGTGAAGGCCTGTGATTCTAGCAGCTTATGGAGGGACAGGCTACCCCATTCTCTGCCTCACACCGGATTCACATGGATCAGTTTGGGAATAAATCCTGATCAGGGCCTTACAAGCAAGATTTAGCACTTACCCTATCAAACAAATGTAACTGAGCCTACCTTTCCGAAGATATGCCATTCTGGTAAGAGGAAACGTACAGCTGCTTGCTGTCTAAGGGCATCACGTCCACATAACCTCCCAACTCGTTGCTCATGACACCTGCATGAATTGCCGACCTGCATATACTGGATTTCTAAAAAAAACAACAAATAATAAGTTACAGACTTTGATCCTAAAGCAAACGGAGTGCTGTGCCACCAATGTTGAAAACAATTCTTACATCTGAATAAATTCTGGTTCCAATGACTCGAGAAAGGTGGGGATTTTCTTCCATGCAGTTCCGAGGACAGTAAATCCTTGGCAGAATACAATCCAGGTCAGACAGATTTCATCATATCTTTGACATTGTAAAAACGCTAATATAAGGTTTTCGAATGCTAGTGCCAAGTTTCATTACAGGACAGGTTGGGAACAAAAGTTTACAAGGTCATTTCAAGTGGATGTTATGGAAAACTTTTGGAAAACCTGGAAAAATTATGGAAAATTACAACCTTGCTGCTTCGTGACCAGGTATAAAATTTCGACTTTAATGTCTATAATTATTCTATCACAGCATAATTAGTTGAATATTTACCTTGGACAGTGTCGTGTAGGTTTTTGGTAAGGACACAGCACAGAAACTGTAGTTGCACATGTGATAACTTTTACTACGAGAAGAAATAATAATATTAGCATACACACTGTGCTGCATCTGTACGTGCATGTTTAAATAGACAAACTTGCATTGAAAATTACCTGTCACTTTAGATACTGTGAATGCATTGGCGCTCTGGTACTTCCTGTAACATTTTCATGATGTTAGATAGAGCTGCCAATAATGTACATGAAAGTCACTTTACAGGTAATAGGTTCTTTACCCGAGAGACTGAACTCCATTTTTGAGCGATTTGATGAAGAACTCCTTTCTGCCATTTCTTGTGACATCCATCCATCCTCCATCGTTGTCAATGACTCCATAATGAATGCCTGCCCGGCAAATACTCGATTGCTGAAGACAGAGAAATTCACAGCTTGATCTCAAGAGGAACCTTCATTGTATTCCTGTGGCCGTATTGGTACTGCATTGCATCAGCAGTGGAAAAAGTCATATTAAAATACTGGTAACCCTAAATGCACTGTTGCTTTGGGTAAGTGTCTGCTAAATGCATAAATGTAATTTAAATGGTAATGAACGAGTTAATAAATGAAATGAATACACTTACATTTCTGCATTTGGCAGACATTTATATTCAAAGTATATTAAAGTGCTTTTGGGATATAGATTTGTGCCAGTCCCTCTTGTTCTCCAGGACTGAAACCTTGGTGTCTTTGGTGTTGTTAATCCTTGCTTTACCAGTTCAGCTACAGAAACACCAATATAAATAGCGAGGTATTCAAATCAACGTCTTACCATGTCATAATACACTGTTCCAACCACTTTTGTGGTGCTGTCTGAACAACCAGCAGGACACTCGTACCTTTACAGAAGGAAGGAAAATGCAATTTTGAGGGTTTAATTGAATGGCAGACTTCTGTTTTACTGGAGAGAATTGGCAATGCCATGGGACACAGCAAATACAAACAACTGGTACAAATAAAAACACAAGTAAAATCTCTGTGCTATTATACATTTTATATATATATAGAGAGAGAGAGAGAGAGAAAGAGAAATGAAAGGTTTTACCTTACCTATTACATGTGGTGCCTTTACACTGGTCTCTAAGCTTTGTGTCACATGTCACAATCTGGGCTGCAGAACAAACCACAAAGAGACACAGGTGGCTGAGTTAGCATGATTATTTGTTACAATGTTTATACATGCTGTACAGTTTAGCAGGGGCTACAGGAAGAAGCAGGCTGGTATTACACCGATCTACTCCTGCAGTTCTGTGAAAGCAAGCTGAGGAATTCCAGCAGGAGCTTACAGTGGCCAACAGCAAGAGATCTCAACATTCAGTCCAGCCCCCTTTCAGCAAAGGAAGCAATTTTAAACCCACAAGTATTCATCGTCCCCAAAGCAAACATACACAGCAGGGATATCAGCATTATGAGAACAAAAAAACCTCACTGCTGCACATTAAACATATGTTTGAAAAAAAATAACTCAACAGCGTATTGGAAATGACAGAGCCATGCCTGTCGAACATCAAAACAGAAATACATTTTCAGTTTTTTTAGCTAGCACTTTCATCCACAACACAAATGCAAAGGGGTGCAGGCTCTGTCTGAAAATTAATAGATAAAAAGAAAAATTAAAAGATATAAGGGAAATTGGATTTCAAAAACTGACATTTTTTCAGAAAGTGGGGCCCCATCAAGCTAAAAAGCATAATCAGAAAACCACAGCTTACACATCTGTTCTTTGCTCACAACTGCATTTGGGTGTCTGGTTGGACGGGGCCCAGGACTTTGAGGGGCCTCCGGTTCTATAGAATTTCTTTCCTCTGTTTCCTCATGTGGGCTTTGTCTATTTGTTCCTTCACCTGAAAGTGAAACAAGAACATGACTGATCCTGTCACTGATGAAAAACATGCAACTTCCCATGTAATGTTAATGTAATGTTAGTCTGCACTATGTTTATATTGTACCCTTCAGAAACTGATGTTATACATTAAGCCATCTTTACAGTAAATGAGTCATTAAACACAATCAATGCATGAATCATGTTGAAAGCGATTTAATTACATCATCTAGACTCATAACAGCGGAGTTATGCAGATTATATAAACAAACCTTTGTAACAGAGGTTTTCTCTGCACACTCCTCCATAGCTGGGTGGGCAGGCAGAGCAAGGGGTGCCATGTTTATATGGAGCATAACCCCACCAGTTACCCCTGCAGAGGTAAGATCACGCAGACCAAGAGACAGCATTAAACCACCCATAGTGCAACAAACAGTACAGTATTAAAAAATACATTAAAAATATGAAAAATAAATGATACATAACTCACTTTGGTGAATAGTTGCACACAAGGTAAACAGCCTTTGCCCAGATCTGCCCCCAAACATTCATATTGTAGCACACGTTGATCGCACAGCCAATTCGACTACTAGTTGCCCAAACAAGCTGAAATCAGGTAGGATGCACAACAGTCAGTCAGTTATAGGCGCACATGGGAAATGCTTTATATTCAAGACACTTGCATACACACCAATTCTGCCTTGATTTACTTCCTGTTACATTTTTTAATTAGTCACTAAATGTCCATGGGAGGCAGTTTTGCCTATGATAAATGTCTCTATTTTCTCCGTAACCCAATTGCAAGTACCTTCCTTCACAGATTCCCCCAGACTGAATATGAATGACAAAAAGCTTCCTGACCCTGTATTTCTAGATGTAGTGCGGCGTTTGACACAGTTGGCCACAACATTCAGACTCATAGACTAAACAAGTGGCTTGAACTCATGGGCACATAAAAAATCTGTTTATTACAAATGTTTTCCTGGCATTTGGTGTCCCTGCTCAGCTAAAACTTTGTTTTTTGATGGTCTATATTGGGACCTAGATTTACAGCTAAACATATGTAATACTCTTATCAGGTATCTTTTATATATACAGTCATTACATCTACCTGAGTGTAGTGAGTACAGACTGGTCCACTGCACCTAAAAGGGCAGTGCGGGTTACATTCCTGGGGGTACGGGAACGAGTAGTCTTTAACCTCATCATACCAGGCTTGTACATGAGAAGTAGGTGGCCGGTGCCTGGGGTGAACAGTTAAAGAGAATCATTAATAATACTTCAAGGCCTGATGCAACAGTGTCAGGGTCTGTCATCCTACCCCATCACAACAGTATTTAGTGTGTTAAGAAATGCTTCAAACAAACTCTGAAAAAGATCTTATGCCATTAACTTGTCAAATCCAGTAATTAGTTGTCTTTATAATGTCTCTTATAATGTCAAAACAGTGCCTCACCTTTATTTCCTGGCTAACTTATAAATAATGTGCATGTCCATACACTTAAAATTAGTGCAAAGTCCAGCCAATCAGATTAGCACTTGTTGAATCAAGAAGTGGTTTTCAGTGGTTTATAGTTTTGTGTGCAGTATGCATTAGACAGTAAACGGGCTATGGGAGGTCTGTGGACATGCTATTCATTTGAATTAATGTGTGTTTAAATAACGCTAAATTCTACCAATATACTGTAGCAGTTTACTTATCACAACATGATGAGTAGCAGGTTCACGTTGCTATGAAAACAAAGTGTATTCAGACCTTCCCCAGTGGACCCCCAGATTCTGACCAATCTGAGGCAGCAGGCCAGCTGGGCCGTGGTCCCAAATGCAAGTCTCAGCCCATTCCTCAGCACTACGCTCCAGTTCAGTGTCCCACACCTTAAATAAATAAACAGATTGGACTGAGGTTCAAATACACCATTTTAAGACCAGAATTATAAAAACAAAGCTATTAATACAAAATCTTTTGCATTTGTAGATCACAGCTAGAATTTGGTCCAGTGAAATACTGTTAAGACAACAAACTAGTCAATGGCTATTGTAGTCAATAAGACTGCAGAAAGAACTGACATGCTTCTCTCTGATCCATACCGTAGCTTATTTTTCTTGCCATTGATTCAAGAGGCACAATGGATTTGGATACTGTAATGTTCTCCATATGTATTTATTTCTGTTGCTCAGTCTTCTGAAGTTCCTGTTCTATGTTTCTGGCTTTGACATGGAAAGTAAGTCATTTGAATCTATTCAGGGCCATTCACAAACGCACGTGCCCCCCCCTCCATCTGACCCACATTGTGCTCTTTAAGGAAAACATTCAAATGGGGCTCTAATTATTTGGGGAATCGCTAACTTGAAAGCAAAATGCCACTTTCACCTTGATGGGAAGGACGCAGAACTCAAGGTTGGGGAGAATCTGAGCCAGAACAGTGAGGGGGGGGGGTTATCTACCCTGTCACTGCCCATACATATTACACTTTTTCCTGGGAAGTCCCAAAGCACAGTCCAGCGGTAAATCTGCTTCAGTAAGATCCCCAAAATAGCTGCCGTGCCCCCAGAAACAATTGCCTTAGACATTAATCCTTGAGGTGTGCACCTGCCAGAAGGACGCACGGCTGCTTTGCTAAGCCACCCATCAAAGTGAGCCTTTATACTGTAGAGTTGCCATAAGGAAACTGTTCCGAGGTTTCTATATCACCCAAATGAAAACAGTGGAGGGATTCCATTCAGTACATGAACACTAATGCCATAAAACACTAAGTACTATGGGGCACTAAATAATCTATAGGGGAGATTGGGGCTAGTTCTGTGTCAGTAACTTATAATGCCATAATGCTTTTTCTCTAGCAGTGGTTTTGTATGTTGGACCTAAATATGCATTTCAAAACCCTCTTAACTTTGTAAATTCTGTCACAAACTACAATTCCAATATTAAATATTTCAATTTTAAAGTAACTCTTCAAAGAAAACAGTAAATGCATTTGGAAACACAAATTAGTTGGCTAAAATTAGTTGGTTAAAACATTTGCTGGTATTTTTTCTACAGAATATATTTCTGTAGAAATATTCAGCACATTTCTAACACCGAATGGCCTTTCCTGCAACATCTGTACACTGAAATAAAGTAAACTAGCTAAAGGTTTACACAGGGTTCTCGGCGGGAAGGCTCCAAAGTATCCGACCACACATACAGGCTCTGAAAAGGGAAAACGCCCTGTCAGTGCATACACTCGTTCACACACTATTGTTTACTTCATTTGACACCTCATTAGCTGCAAGTTATTTTGTCATTTGGTCACATTCCAAAAAAAGCGAAAAAATTCCAAACGTCCCTCAGGAATGGATTTTTTTTCTGCTAGGTGGGAAAAGTGCCAGGGAGAAAGCATATGAGGAACAAGTCAATGCAGATGCTGCCTGTACAGCAACCTAAAATGTATGTATGAGGGGAAGTGAGTAAGTGGGTGGCTGTTGAAATGAGGGTCTGATGTGAACTCTCTCTCCCCACTGCAGTCCGGAATTCTGCTGTTTCTGTCTCACCTTCACCATTGGTTATTATAAGAGGTTGTGCGGCATCACATTCCATGACTCCAAATCCATCACACACTTCCTATTACTCTCACTCTCCTGAGCTGCACATACTACACTCCTGACACCCAATTCTCAACAGCCTGTAACGCATCATTCCAAATGCCCTTGTTTGTGTGAAAAATTGCTATATAGTGTCTCGGTGATGATTAGACTTTAGGCGACAGGGGCATCATGAACCGATTTTTTTAGGGGGTGCCTCACTTGGTGCCCTAGGCAAGATAAAACATGAGCAGATGGGAAAAAGCTATTTAAAAAATGTTACTTTTTTAGCTTTAACTTAAAATCTGGACCTGGGTTTAAATCCCAACCGAATGTATTATTTATTCATTTTTTGTTAAATGAACCACGAGAATTTACCACTGAACTTGACAGTGAGTGATCACCATGAATTTGTTTTGTGTGAAATAAAGCAGCATCGACATTTTGGAGTTGAACGTGTATGGACCACCAACGTTTGTTTTGTTTGTATTCATTTTGGAAACAACACAGAACCTTAACACTTCCTAGGGGTCAAAGACTTGTAATGTTTGATGCTGAGCCAGTTTCACTAAGCATACATGAGCGACTCCTTCCGAAGCAATAATTAACTGTATTTGTCTTACTGATTCTGACATATTGCTGTTTTATGTCCATTGTGTCACTCTTTGCCAGCAGAATATGATCTTGAAGATGAGAAATATGTTTTAAAGGCTCTGTGTGGTATTATTTACATTTATTCATATTATCTTGTGGATTTTGTGTTTTACATTTAGACTTTTTACACTAATTAAGATTAGTGGTGAGTGCAGAATACTGAATTTTAACTAAATTAAATGACCTGCTGAAAAATGGCAGCGCTTGAACATATGACTCAGAAAATAATCAGACCTGTCACATCGCGGTTTAAAGCCAAGAGCAAAAATCAGACGAGCATGTTTGTCCAGCTTCTTTCTACAGTATTCTAACATCACAAACCTCTTTCTGCAAACCTTTATTATCCTTTATTTTCTCTCTTCTTTGGTTCTACTTTTCATTTTATCTCTCCTTTGGTTCTACTTGTTTTCTTCTCCTCTCTTGTCAAATACTTTTTAAAATCCTCGCCATTCTCTTTGCACAGATCACTGTAGACGTGGTTTTACTGGCTAAGGATTTTTTCCAGACACGGACAGGAAGAACCATACGGGTATTTGAATCTCCAGCCCAGATGCTTTGGGAAATTTTAAATGCGGAAAGAATGTGTTTGTGGTACACTCTTAATAAGCGTAATACCTGCAGTGCAAACATCACATTCTGTCATTTGTGGCATTCATTCGAGCAGATCTGTCTTACCATGTATTCCATATTTGAAGCTGGTGGGTAGACCTGTCCCCTGAGTTTGTTGTGAAGGTCCAGGATGGCCTGCATGTCGCTGACAGTGATGGCTCTCTTACTTCGCTGTCTCTCTACTGCCCACTCTCCATCATCATCCAGATACTTCTCCAAAAGAATGCCCAGATCTGTAGCATTAAACAGCACCATTGCAAACACACTCTGGCTCACCAGCAATAGAAAGATCCCTCCCAGTAATGCAGAGGTTAAACGACTCATAGTGGGTCACTACTGGATTTGATGAGGAGATACTTGATTTTGACGTCTTTCAATATTCAACTGTTGAGAAGGGGAGGAGCTGACAGCTCTAAAGAGCTCTTATAAAGCTGCTGGAGGAAAGAGCAAGAACAAGACATACTGTAACACTGACACACTGTATCTTACTGTAAAAAAATATTATATATAGCTCATCTAACGAAATCATCTAACGTTATAAAACGTTTAAAGAACGTTGGACAAATATCTGAGAACGTTCCCTGAGAACGTTGAAATACTTTAAATATTTAAATATTTTTGATTGTCAGTCATATAATAATCAATAAACATCACAATAAGCCATTGTATATCAACATTTGGTATAACACCTCGTTAAACGAATATAAATACGTGTTAACATATATAAATGTTAAAAAGCAACGTCAGTCTGACGCATAGCTCGACCAAACAAAATATAGGGCAGACTAAGACGCAGATAGATTTAAAATGCAATCGTTTGCAGTGCTTCGTAACAAAAAACAAGACATGTCATATGACCAACTATGATAAGTATATGATACGCCTTTGTTTGACACTCTAATCTGCTACAACTTTGTCAGTAATTAGACTTTGACCAGCGTTGACTTCAAAGCTAACAACATTGGGTCAAAACTGACCCATCACGATCATACATGTGTTAAAAAGGTCCAAAACTTTCGAAGTATCTGTTTATAATCCTAGTTACAGTTTTGAATGTTGATCATTACCTCAGATATGCAGCGAAATAAAGTGAGTCTTCACTCGTAAGTTGTGATGTCGGAGTTCTGCAAGCGTTGAGAGAGTATCAAATTCTCATCCATTGGTCGTAAAGCATATAAAACTGGGCGCATAACGTATAATAGCGGTGTTTAATGTGCCAGACGAGCAGGTTCCCCCTATGCGTTACAGAATGAAGCATCTCTTTAAATCCACACTGAACTTATTTCACAAGTATCGAATTTCTTTGCAAACCACACCTCCTAGTCAACCCTCCGTCCGTTTTACCTGGACCAATAATAATAATATAAGAAATAATATTTACAACCTGTTAAACTTGTGTGTGTGTGTGTGTGTTTGTGTGACAGAGATAAAGAGGGAGGATAAATATCATTGTAACAAACTATTATCCGGGAAAACTTCCATTCCTTGCGACATATACACTTTTCTTAATGTCCAATCATTTTGCATGTTGATTTTGCTTTCATGTGCCACATCATTTTATAAATATTTTTCATCTTTCACGTTGTTACTGACAACATAGATAAACAAACGTTTTTGCAGTAACTCGTTTTAGCTTCACTCTGCTGCGCTTCCAAACCAGAATTTATTTTTTATTTTGAAATAAAATATTTTTTTTTTACTTTGTGCCTCAATGGATCTCTACAGCCTGACCTACAGTAGCACATTTCAAACAGCAATGAACCAGAGTTTGTGGCTAGTTGTCTAGGTAACTGGCTCTGGGCCTTGGCCGCAATCAGAATGCATAGCCTGTGCGGAGAGACCAGAACTCTCCACAACTGAAATAAAAATGCCATGATGCTCCCTGTGCCAGCAGGAGCTTGACACAAAACACTAATTCATATGCCACATTTAACCTCTGTATGTATTACTAAAATATATGAGCTGCTAACAAACAAAACTTACCTAAAGACCTTAAAATATAATAAGCACACACGAAATGATTCAACTCTTCTTTAAACTGCAGATTAAAAAAAATATTTACTAGCTCTTAGGGATAAAATACTAACAATTGACACGTCAAAACCTCATTTTCTCAGTCCTATGTCCACTGTTTCCTGTTTGGCCCCCTCTGTTGGGCAACTAAATATCCCTTTTCTTACAAAGTGTACACGTGCTTTGAAACACTCCAGACACTGAAGTATTCACGTTAATGTCTTGCGTATATTTACTGCCCAGTAAACTGAATGAACCCAGATATTTAACGCCCAAATACTGCTCAATGTCTCCCTCTGCTGTGTTCTGTGTTTGCAGTGGAATTTTACCAGCGCAAAACTCGGTAGGTTACAAGCTACATGCTAGAAACCATACAAAATGAAATCAACAGCATTATGGCAATAATGTCTTTATTTTTCTTAAACAGTGTAATAGAAAAGAGTGAGTTTTTTGCTTGAATATTCCTCAACGCATTTCTTTGTTGCAGCCCCCTGTTTATCGTTTACTTGCTTTGGCTGGGCACTTGTGGGCTTCTAGTAAACTATCGGTACGTTTTTAAGCGTATAATATTTAAAAAGTCATTCGAGAACATTTTGATACAATTCAATAACAGTTTTTAGTCTAAAGATGGCGACAGCGAGCTATTTTAACCCCCTTTTGTCTGAGAGACTGCTGAGGTATACACAGATATACGTAGAAGTTCTTGAATCCGCAATGCCACGATTAACGCATCAGGAACGACAATATAGTTGCATTTAGAAAGCATGTCATGAAATACAATAATGTCATTATTTCAAATATTAACGTTATTTACAGTTTGTTTTATTAACCATACACAGAAAAAACATGCAGTGCTTTCCTTTATTATGCTGAGGCAGCTGGGTAATCAAACACAGTTTCACACCAAACCACCATGTTACATCATAATGACTAGGAAATCACATCAGGCCTGCAAGATTTCATGTTATCACATTTATCACAAATCCAGTGAGTGGATGTCATGGGCAGTTTCAACTAAAGAACAGAGCTGCCTTTTGTGTTTGGAAAGAGCAGGCCTATACAAACAACATCAAGAGGATCAAATACATGCCATGTCACCATGTATGGTCAAACTGACCACTGCTTTTTTTCTCAATGAGAAGGGACACAGCTCAGTTGGTTGTATCCTCAGAACTCAGATTTGGAGTGCTGGTCCACCAAACTCAACAAGATTTACTGCTAAGAACGTTTTAACATCCGTGCGCCAACATCTGTGAGGATCTCCTAGCATGTTTTATAGTCTGAACCCTTGCTTTCTGTCAAACAGATGTGTAAATTCTCACTTCTTAAGCCATCATAAAACACTAAAGGACAATTATATAATTTCAACAGACTTCCTCAAACCTTTATCAAGAAGATGTGATTTGAAGCTAAGGGGGATCACATAAGTCACATTTTGACAGCTGTGTAATTTTGCTAATTGCTTGGTTTCTATATATAAAACATTGTGCTAGGTAGCTCCACCCACAATGAAATGTCATTGGTCCAAAGTTTAGTAACTGTACCAAAGGTCTTAAAGGTTGTTTAGTGTGCCATGATAAGTCGCTGATGATTGATGTCATAACCCCACCATCTGATCCTATAAAGCATCTATCACCATTAATGGCCAACCAAATTTAGCCATGTTTTTGCAACAACGCATTTCATTATAGTTGAGTAGATGTTTGCATTAGATGCCTTTGATGTCATATCTCAAGATCATGAGCCAATTGGCCAATATTTGCCAGTTAAATAATATTATTGATAATGCAAAATCATATCCAGTATAGTAGGAGTTAAAAGAAACTCATTTCCGGTTTGATGTTGATGAAGGGTACTCAAGGAGACAGAGGCAGTTTGGCATTGCACAGAGGAAGTTTATAGTCTGTTCTGTTGGTTTTGCAGCAGACCAGATCTAGAGTCTGTGTAGAGCACCAGATGCTGGTGCTGTGCTTCTGGTCACCCTCCATTACACCAACTGCTGTTACATTGATGCGATTGGCAGACCCTCATAACCAAAGCAAAACAGTGCATTTGAGTTATACATTTTATTACTACTGTATGTGTGTTCCCTGGGAACCGAACCCTTAACTTTACTATTGTTATCAATTGAGCTATAGCAACGTACCTCAACTAAATGGCAGTACTAAAAGTGTCCATACAAACGTTCATCAGTGCTGTATTTGGTAGTATTATGCAAAGCCTTTTCCTCATTATGATGAACGGTTAGCTTATTCTCATGTATCATGGAAAGTGGGGACAGTATTCAGGGGCCAGCAGAGGCCAGTCTGAACTTAGCCACCTCAGTCGAGAGGAAGGCGGGGGAGGGGAGGTTGTGGAATGAACAGATTTGTTGTGGATTCCTGCTGAGGGAAAAGAGAGGAAAAGGGAAAAAACACACAAAGAAATGAAGAATGCTATCTGCAGTGGCTCACAGGAGACATGAAAGCAAAATCACGCGAGCCAAGTTTTCATCAGCAGGCTGTTGGTCTGCCATGTCCAGCCTCAGGCCAAAGACACGATCGCTCTCCCGTTCATCAGCCATCTTCACCTGATGCTTAGCTGGGGGAGCTTTTGGAAAAGCTCACATACTCCCATTGCCAATTAATCACCTGTTGTCCATTTGCAAGTTAAAGCCATTCTATGATAAATCCACAACCTGTTTTGTTGT
>JAZGTJ010010150.1:190-18457 GCA_036877575.1 Botia almorhae | reverse complement strand
TCAGCCTTAAGGTGCGTTCACACCGGACGCGAATGAAGCGGCAAGCGCGTGTGATTTACATGTTAAGTCAATGCAAAGACGCGAATAGCCATCCTGCGGCGCGCGAATGAGGTGTCCGGTGTGAACGCGTCCGGTGTGAACGCGTCCGATGTGACGGTGTGAACGCACCATTACGCGTGCTGCACGTGAGTTGGCCACGCCCACTTATTTACATTTCGCGGTATACACGGAATAAAAAATTCTTTTACGGTACACATTTCACTCCGCGGTAACGATATATACCGTCATACCGCCCAGCCCTAACGTGATATATGATTTTTACATATCGCCCAGCACTACATCACAACACTCAGCACGTCTTGTTTCCAGTCTGCTGCAAACAAGGATCAACAGATCCTTAAAGGTGGCTAGAATTGGTTAAACAACTGCAAGAAAATGGCCAATCACAATTCAGCAAGTAATGATCAAAAAGTTATCACTATTGGTAAGATTTTAAATGGTTAAAGAAAGTTAGGGTAATTGTTTAAATGAGTAAATGGAAATGTTTTAAATAACTAAAGTCTACAATAAAAAAAAGTGGACAGCACAGTCAAAATCTAAGTACTGCAGTCATTCCGTCATTTTAGTGTTGTGGATAAAAAAAGTATGTGCCAAAAAACTGACTCAACAAGGAAATTTTAGATAACTAACATTGAAACGTCTAATATGCTAATCAACATAACTGGGCTTTCTAACAAGACTGCTATATTACCTAGACCTGCTTGCTATATTATCAAGACCTTTGTTGAAAAAAGGTTTAAAGGCACCATGAGGATGACCTTGTGTAATACACAATAAGCTCACATCTGTATAAATCCACTTTTCAGCCAAAGAGGACCATAAACTTCTCAGTTCAGCCTCACAATGAACCATTGATTCATTTTAACTGAAAGCCTGACTCAAGTAGCAAAGTTATATCGCTAAAGACCAAAGACACGCTTGTTTATTGTTTCCAGAACTCAGGGAATTTTTAACCATTTTGACTCACTGCTTCTAGTTCACTTCATGTTCACCAAAAAGCAATATAGCAAAGTTCAAGCTATCATGATATATCAGCCCAGCACTTCGTTCAATGGTGTTATTGGTGCACTTGGAAGCAGGCTTAGAGAGGAGAGCACATGGGTGCTGTTCTGGGCCAGGGGAAGCTCCACGAGGCCCATGTGTTTGTTGTGGGCAGGCATGACATGTATACAGATCAGCCCACATGGGCTCTAGGGACCCAGAGCTGCTTAGCACACACTCTTTTTAAGCTAATTACAGTAAAAATCAACAGCTTAATCAAAAACTGGGCATATGAGTAATAGTTAGTTTTCCAAAAATACTACATGGTAGACACATCTGGTTGACAATCTGACACAGCAGGGCTTTGACTTTGAGTTTCTGTTACTAGTTATTTGTGGTTGCTGGAAAAACTTTTTACACTTACAAACAGAATGTTTTACAATTAAGCATAACTGAAAATTTTGTTTCTTACATAACTGTAAGAATTCTCTGACATTTTTAAGATATTATTTATAACTTATATAATTAAATAATAGTAGCTCATTGTAACTATCATAATAATTATAACACCATTCATTTATCAGCTTTCATCACTGTTTCCTACCTGCTGTAGTGGTAGGTGGACGGAAGTGCGGTCTCATTGGCTCTCTGCATCCTATCTCCATATCCATTTTCTCGAACCCATCCGTCATTTAATGTATGCACAGGAGGAAACAGGCCGAACACAGGTTTCTGATCTGGTAAACTCACAGCACTGCTGGTTCCATAATGGAATCCCTGACTGCTCGTATCTCCCACCGTAGCGGGCCCACTGTAAGGCCCACCCATTTCTGACATCTGACAGTAGCTCCGCCTCTCATTCTCCTGTTTGATGACACCCGGTGTACACAGCTGGATAAAATCTGTCTCTTTCTCTGTCTTTATGACCGGCATGTTGACACTGGTTTCCACCATCTGCTGCCTTTTCCCAGTGTCGTTTACATTTGTAGAGGTCGCACTGTTGCCACTGACAACAGGGCTGGTATTCTTCAGCAAGTCACTCTCTTCCAGCAGGGCATCATCCACTGCCAGGGAGGAGAGAAAGGCAGTCTCATCGGCAACATAAAACTCATTCAGGTCTGACAGGGAGCCAGGTATGTCCAGATCCTTAAGGATATCCAGCGTGTTGTCTCCCATAAGTCTCTCATTGACATCTGTGTCTTTATCCTGGTGGCCATAGGGTGAAAACTCCTGTCGACCTTTCTCCACAGGGGAAAACTCCTCTATTTTCATCATAAAAGCGTCTGAGGCCTGGATGCCAGAACTGCGAGTTAAGTCCGCAATGCTTGCGTCCAAGTGAGAAAAATTCTCCCCAATGCTGAGACCAAGGGGCTCTTTGACCTTTTGCTGGTGCTGCATTCTTAAGGGTTTAAATATCTTAACATCTTGTTCCTGTATATTATGTCCTATTGAGGATGGCTCCACCATCGACAGATTTGTGTGAACGTCACCAGCATTCAGTCCGTTTGAAATATCGCCTGACATGTTCATATTAATACCTATGTCAGACAGGAGGCCTCTCTCAATGCGATCCCCAAAAGTCAAACACTTAGCTTCATTATTGCTGCATTTCATTTTACGATCCATATCTTGATCCTATTAGACAGACAAATAGTTAATAATAAAAAGTTAATAATATCAACAAAAAGTGTGCTGTTTAGCAAACATTTGGACTTTTTTACCTAGGTTGCTTTAAGTTAATTTTTAGTGCTCCATGTCTGGACTTAACCTGCAGCTCCTGACAGAAAAAAATAACACAATATCAAACCACATTTTTATCCCAGTGCAGGGACAAAATCCTTAAATCTCTTGGTGACATAATACATTTGTAAGCGAATTTTATTTCGCTCCTGGGATGTTTATCCATCTTTAAAGAATCTACATTGGCTAAAACATTTCAGGTTGTGTTTGACCCTTGAACACAAGTTATTGTGTACTGTCTCTTTAAAATTGCACAAGCAGCATTCAAGGACTATCAGATCCCGTTATTTTGGGGTTTATTAAACTACTGCAACGAATTTGAACTCATCCCACAAAAATGGAGCTTGATGGGGGGATTGTTTGTTCACATAATAAAAGGTTAAGACATTAAGTGTTTAGATGCAGTAACATAAAACTTAAAAAAATCCTACTAATGCATTAGCCGACGAACCGCAGTGATGCCACCTGTCGGCTGAACTTAATGACAGGCCGCTTAATGTTTTTTAAAGCTTCGTGAACATACATAAATGCAAACCTGTAATACCCACGTATACTCGATTTCTAAGCGAGCATTAAAAACAAACCCAACGGCACGGTTTGAACCGAAAAGACCTAAGGTATTCAAACGACACAAGCAGTTTAGGTAAGCGACCGACGCTTAAAAGCAACATAATTCAAAGCAATGCGAGCAGTTATATGGGTTACTACTTGAAATTCAAAAAACAGAAATGTGCTAACATTGAAAACAGGATAATCTATGTGCACATACATTTCCCCGCGCATGGAACGCAAACGACCTCAAGTCCAGGAGACACGCTTACCTTTATTAGACTTATGGCAAAAAGTACATTTCTATAATCCAAGGCTTTTAGGGGATCAGATTGTATCCGCGACAGTTGCTCGTTTAACTTCCCGCATGGTCAATAAATGTTACAAGATGTTGACAAGACGCGTTGCAGTTCCAACACAAATGTTTAACAGCAGTGAACCGCGCAAACCCAACTCGATAAAAAAATGAATGTGCCGAAGCGTCGACGCACGCAGGACGTGTAGCGTGATTAACTTTACGCCGCGCACCAAATAATCGTTATTTGCGTTTCGGGTCTGCTGACGTTCGAGCGGGGGAATCGCCAGCATTACATAAGCCGCTTGTCAAACTCCCGACAGCCCATGATCTGCCAGTTACATAGCTACTGCTGTTACTAGCTTCAACATGGTAAACGCCCTTCCAACAAAACTCTGGTACAAGTTACCCTTCAGTCGTGCGAATATCAGACTGAATATATTGCATAAAAAATATAAACTCCCAAATTAAATCGATAATCCAGCTGACACTACTGCAAATTTTCAAAAGTGTCAACGCGCATATAAACACCGCCGTTTCAGTTCGATGCGGGTGAATAGGAACGGTCAAGCGGTTTGTATGCTGGCAAATGTCATTTTCCCAATGTCATTTTAGTCCACGGACATAGTTATAAGACACTGTCGAAAGAGATGCAGAGCAAAAGCTTATTATTTAGAGCAAGACCGTCAAGTTCGTGTACGAGCTGTAGCTAAAGCCCATTAGCTGTTGCATGAGCTGTGCGATAGCTGCAACTTTATATCGACATACAGAGAAGCCTTTAAAACAAGATATGTTTATAATCTGAAATGTCGGACCACGGATACATGCAAGGGACACACGACGGAGCCCCAACAGCAAATATGCATTATGTCAATGGCGCAACACAGTCCATAAATAAAGGGGTAAAGGGCACAATCGCCTGAAACGATAAATAAAAAGAAATTAAAGCTGACGGATAGCTAAAGTTGTTATTCACGTCTTTATCCTCGTAAAAACGAGTAACAATTTCCCCATGTTGCACCACGTCCACTAATTAGTCTCCATCTGCTCAATAAACATACACGAAATATTTGTGCCTTTGGACTGTTAGGTAAGAGAGATGAGAGAGCGGGTGGCATGCGCACAGGGGTTACTTTAATGTCAATACTCTTATTTACACACGCACCGTTTCAAACCTATTAAGATATTAAATACGTAGTGTTTAAACAATCTGAATGGCTGTTATAATATTTAGAGCCTTGTTAACAAATGTGCAGCTGTTAAGTCTTGATGACCTGATAATGTGAGATTAGATCCGAAATCGCATTTGATTTCTGTTGACAAAGATTATTAGTCTCTCTCTCTCTCTCTCTCTCTCTCTCTCTCTCTCTCTCTCTCTCTGTGTCTGTTTGTAGAGAGAAATTAGCACTTTTTTATAATGTGTATTGAGCATTAATGAAACACAGTAAGTGTGTTAATCATTAGCGAAATTATTAACAACAACATTTGCAATTTATTGCAAAAATTAACATTAACAAAATATTTCAAAACAGTATCTATTGACAAGTAGATTTTGCAAGTAACAACAGAACTAACATTTCACAAAACAGTTATTGGCTAAATATTGACAGATTATTTGGTTTGGTCAATCGGCTAATGTCTTGTGGTTATGATGTGGCTAATGTGGTTATCAATACTGTATGTGGTTTTGAATGAATTAGATGAAATGAGAATGTGTGATGTGACATAATAATGTGAAACAAATAACAGATTTGTCCAGAAAATGGTTTTTTTAAATTAGCCATATACATTTTTGTAACCATACTCATGTCTTGGAAAAGCTGGAAATATCTAAAACAACTTGAGGAATTTAAGAATTGTGATTACCAGGACAAAGTTTAATGAATAACTTTTTTTCTAATCTATTAAATTATTTAAAAATAATTTTAATAATGTTTTGGTGGGATATTTTAAATAACCCAATGTGAAAAATGCTGAATTTCCTAAAATAACAACCAGAGAAAATCAATTTCTCATATTTTGTTTATGTTTGACACTATTTACTGCTACAACATTACATATTATTACAAGTTCATTAATGCCCATGTCATTCTATGATGACCTGGATGTAGAATACATTTGTTATAAAAACAAAAGTGTTCATGTGTCCTTAAACATGAAAAATAAGTCCACTTGTCATATTGTACTCTACATGCACAGCTCTACCAGCTTTGATAGATGGGCTAAGTCAATCAAACCATACATACTTAGATACAATTCAGGGCTTGGAACCCTGGAGTGTGTTGTAGAGAAAATAGGAAGGTGTTCTAAGTAGTTAGGGAGTGAAGGGACGGGTCAGATTCATTTCCCCATGCAAACAAGTTCATTATAGGGTGACGGGTGTGGCGTGGACATGTGAATGTCTAATTATGCCAGCAGAGAGAAAAAAAACATACAAACCATCTCCAGGGGCCAACTAGAAGAAATCACACTGTTCTTTGACTCTGTAAAGCAGCAACAGGGAACACAGAGACTCTAGGTTGTTGTGTGCAATGTGGTCATTATTGATGCACCCATTCCCCCTCGTCTTTAACTGCAATTGCTAACTAAACATTTCTGCAGTTTGGTTAGGTTTGGCAGGTGTGCATTCCAAAATGACAAAGGCTTACATTTCACGCACACAAAGTTCATCTGTGTTCAGAATTGATGTGTTCAGAGCCTTGTGAAATTGTTTTGTGGTACGTATCTTGTGTAAGATTTATTTTGCACTGCCTAGTCTTTATTTCCAGTCCTTATAACAATCAATTCAGTAAACTTAACTTAGACTTTTAAAAACGAACCTGTTTTGAATAAGAACCGGTTCTAGATTCCTTTCCCGAATGAAATATATAATTATTATTTTTGGATGTTATGCCTGTTAAAGGGTTCAAAACAAGCCCAGGCTTATTTTAGCGATGCGGCATGGTTTCCTAGCTCACAGTTCTTCTGGCTACCATGTAAGTTTGCTCATGGGCCTTGAAGCACAATTGATTTCATAGCAGTTAGTCAGTAGGGGAAATCTTGCAGTAGAGGAAAAAAAATGATATATTTATGATATAATGCTTTATTATTAGTCCTGAGAGGGGGTGTTAAAAATACATCACTGCTCAAACACTGCTATTGTTTTTCTGTTCTTTATTATTATTATTATTTTATTTGGCTCAGATAGAGGGCTCCCTCCAAGCAGCAGCTGTTAAACATGTATGTGATCTTTTGGAGAGGGAGGAGTTCCCAAAAATTTTAAGAACTCCACTGACCCAAATAATCAAGCAGGTGTTCTGCCAAATACTATGTGAAGTTTATTGCATAAAGGTAAACAAAAACATTGTTAAAATCAAACATAAAATATATTAAAAATAATAATGATCTCCGGACACCCAACAGTGTGCATAGGCTGAATTATTAACATACTGATTTAATTTAACAGCAAAGGTGACAACTCTGCTGAAAAGACCAACATGAATTTTCATGTTGGCCAGAAACAAAAAAAGACTTGTAGGCACACAATATGCTGGCGACCAGCGATACTTAAAACACAGAATGTGGCCATATTGAACAAACACTGGGCTAAATATTGTAGAATTGCCCATTAGTATACACCGAATTTGTTCTTAAGTTAATTGTAATTTTTAATTGAAGTTTTTCAATTGATGGTCAATGTAAACACCAATGTGTCTCTTGCCATAAGTGCTGCGTTTTTAAGATGCTTTGTGAAGTGTCTTGAGACCCTTGCAGTCAGCACTGTGCCCAGCAATTCAGGAACTCAAGAACACATGCTGTGTAAAAGGTCCCTTAAGATGCTAAATTTAAGTTTCTGAGCATATTTATTTGGCCAGCCTAATTACATGGTTACTTGAAGTTTATTATTTTCTGGGTCGTAGGAATTCTCCCCCATCTGTATATTGCTGTAAGCACCTTATTTTAAAATTTTTGGTTTTGGATAAAAGCTTCTACGAAATGACTAAATATCTGAAAAAAGCCAAAAATGAATGAATAAATTAATAAAAATAAAAACTTGAAATGGTTGTAGGCCAGGACCTGCAGTACCTATTATCATTCCCAACTTTCAAGACAAAAATATGGCTGAAATTATTAAAATGGCCCTGTGCAAAAGTTTGGGCACCCTTGGTTCCAGCATCTTTGGCATATTTGAACCATTTCCAGAAGTGACCGTATGGTTCTGAGATCTATGTTTTTACATTGAGGAAAATTAAGGGGCTCAAACACAACTAATATAAAAGGTTTAGACATTCACAGATGCTCCAGAAAGAAACACGATGCATTTAGAGTCGGGGGGAGGAAATATCTGAACAGGATGAAGATGCTCAAAATTTTCTTCTTTTGTTGAAATATAATTTTATTCCATTTAGTACTGCCTTTCGGGAGCAACAGAAGATACTTGCATGTTTCTCAGAAGACAAATTAAATACAATTTACATAGATCTTCTAATGCAACAAGTTTCCCCCCCTGACTCTAAATGCATCGTGTGTCTGAAACATCTGTTAATGTCTAAACCTTTTATAATAGTTGTGTATAACTGCACTGTATAACTGCAGCCCTGATTGAATTTAGAATAGTTGTTACCTGCTGTACCTGTGACCCATCAATGTAAAGCTTTATCAGTTGGTGCTTTTAATAGGAGTCAGTGAGCGTATTTACTGCTAAGCAAGATTAACACTTCACATAGGCCTGTTTGGCATTTGTTTTACTTAGTATCCTGCTATTAGAATGGATGTGTTCCTGCATGCAGTGCGGTAAGATGATGTGAAGCCCTCAGGCACTGTTTATGCCTTCAGATAAATGAATCAGGTTGACTCACAATCTTATTTTATGAGCACAATAGCCGTGCAACATAACACACTTTCATGAGCAGGTCAATACAAGAACAAAAGGAACTGTTGGAAATGTTCTGCAAGTGTCATAAATAAGGCCATGCCTTCAGAACAAACATGGTTTCATACATGTACAATGTGAATCCAGTGTTCCAGGATCTATATGTGGGTAGTTGACAAATAACATCCATGTTATACTTGGGTTAACAATATATAAGAATGTTTTAGGAAAAATATATTAACTAGTGTCTTTGTTCTTTCTTTTTCTCTTGAAAACATTTTAGGGTTACTTTAATACTTGAGTCTTCTTTAAGGATTCTGTGGTATGTAGTCCATGTCTGGTAACTTTTAGACCATGTATATGCTAGTGTACTCCTTGCATATAAAAATAACTTATGGGTGTATCCATTTTCTCCAATGAGATACTCTCTAGAATAATACCATTCTCTGACTAGCAATAGCAAGAAACCAATTATGGGTGAGGGCTGTGATGTAAACCAAAGCTTATTGGCTAAAAGGAAACAGAAAAAAACATATGTAACCAGGACGTTCTCTTTCAGTCAGTCACGTTCAACGTTACGTCAACTGACTGACGTATGGGGTCCCTGTGGAAAACGCCGTTCCCCTGCCTCTGTAACCTTCCCAGCTCTTCGCGCAGGCAGCATGTCGCAACCCAGTCGGGTGCGGAGCCCGATCACGGAGGGGTCGTGGCGCTCGTTCCTATCCCCCCCAGGCAGGAAAAAGCACCTCGGTGCACGGGTCTCCTTCCTTTCACGGGATAGCCACGAAAAACACTGGTGAAAAATGCCCGTTCCAGACGAAAGGCGTTGCGGAGACCACACCCCGCTGAAGGAGGTAATGTGTGGATATAAGGTATAGACTGACCTGGCAGTACTACCCATGAAAAAGTCTCTGTGCAGGTCCTACCTACTGGGACGGCTCACTGCCCGCAGAGACCGGCAGCCATACTGGCACCAAGGGAAAGACACAGGTTCACCGATAGGAGAACCGTACCGTGGAAGATAGCATGAGGGATCACCAAGGGGGAATCACTACCCATGGAGCACCTAGCCCAGCACAGGGGCTGACAGAGGCATACATACACAAGTGCTGGGCCTGGCGTGAGGCTCCTCCGCTGAGCCTGCTCACTGGCGGGTACCAGAGGAATCACAACGTAGGGTTAACCTACTGGGAAACCACTGTGAAGGAATACAACTGCCTAAGTCCCCCTATCCCAGGGGGGAGGGGAAATGCAAGCGAAGACACCAAGCCCGTCCTCCCGCTCACTAGCCAGTGGGCCCCAACACACGGGAGGATACAGGCTCTACCATGAGGTTATAGAACCTTGCAAAGGTGTTGGGTGTCGCCCAGCCTGCAACTCTGCAGATGTCTGCTAAAGAGGCACCGTGCGCCAAGGCCCAGGAGGAGGCAACACTCCTAGTCGAGTGAGCCCTCACTCCGGGGGGGCACAGCATGCCTTAGGCATGGTAAGCCAAGGTGATGGCATCCACTATCCAGGGCCTTCCCCTTCTGCCCCCCTCCAAAGCAGACAAAGAGCTGATCGGAGCATCTGAAGCTCCGAGTGCGGTCCACGTAGATGCACAGGGCGCGGATGGGACACAGCAAGAAAAGGGCTGGATCTGCCTCCTCCGAGGGCAGCGCTTGCAGGTTCAGCACCTGATATCTAAAGGGCATGGTGGGAAGCAAACAGTTCCACCTGTGCTCCCCCGAATCGACTCCAGATCAGCTGGACCGCCTGGGGATGGAGTCGCCACTCTCCTGGGCCCGACAGCTGCCATGAGAGCGCATCAGCCGCATGGTTGAGCTCGCCCGGAATGTAAGTGGCACGAAGCGACCTGAGTCGCAGCTGACTCCAGAGGAGGAGGCGGTAGGCTAGTTGAGACATGCGCCTTGGCGGTTGATATAAGCTACCGTCGCCGTGTTGTCCATACGGACAAACACTTGCCTGCCCTGCAGCAACGGAAGAAACCGGCGCAGAGCCAAAAGCACTGCCAACAACTCGAGGCAATTGATGTGCCACAGGGGCCGAGATCCTGTCCAGGAGCCCGAAGCTGCCTGCCTATGGCATACGGTGCCCCAGCCTGTCTTGGAGGCATTCCTTGTCACAACCACGTGCCTGGACACTTGTTCTAAGAGCACCCCAGCCCGTAGGAAGGCAAGGTCCGGCCAAGGGCTGAAGGTTTGGCGGCCCGTCGGAGTGATAGTCACCCGGTATGTGCCGCGGCGCCATGCCCACCTCGGGACCCGGTCGTGTAGCCAGTGCTGCAGTGGTCTCATATACATCAGGCCAAGCGGAGTGACCACAGCCGTAGATGCCATATGCCCCAAGAGCCTTTGAAAGAGTTTCAGTGGGACCGATTCAAGACATGCAGGTCCAAGACTGGCCACAGCCCACCTCCCTTCTTCGGCACAATGAAGTACGGGCTGTAAAACCCAGACTTCATCTCGGCTGGAACGAGGCTCTATTGCGTCCTTCGCCAGGAGGACCGCAATCTCCACTTGCAGGACTGCAGCATCGCTGGCTGCCACAGAGCTGGACTGGATGTCGCGGAACCTGGGGGGGCGCCTGGCGAACTGAATCACGTAGCCAAGTCTGATCGTCGCTGGCTCCTCTGATCGAGGAGCCAGCGAGACAGGCTGGGGAGCTCTAGCCAGGCCCCAAGACTCCGTGCAAGTTGTACCAGAGGGGCGAGAGACATGCCCAAAGAAGCGCCGGGGCCGGGCTCGAGCTGAAGAGGAGGCTGAGCCACCATCCCCGGGGGGGCAGGGGGTGCATGAGGAGGGGCCAAGACATCGACCGGCCAAGGGCCCGCGCCGTGACCTTAGTCGCTCGAAGGGTGAGGTCGGTCGCTGTGCACAGTTCCTGCATCAACCCTGGCTCGGAACTACCCTCGTGGACCTGCTTAAGCGCCTTGGCCTGGTGGACCTGCAGGTTGGCCATGGTGTGCAGGGCAGAGGCTGCCCGACTCGGGATGGGAGACACGGTTGGTCCCGCCAGGTAGCAGCACTTTGCGCGCACAGGTGCACCGCAACTGCACGCTCCACCTGAGGGATCTCCACGTACCCCTTGGCAGCCCCCTCATCAAGGGTAGTGAGAGTGGAGGGGAAGTGGCTTCGGACAGAAAAAGGTGCCTTCCACGACTTCTGAACCTCTGTGTGCACTTCCGGGAAGAAAGGCACTGGGGTGGGACGGAAATGAGCCTCCCGAGCAGCTCCCAGGAACCAATAGTCCAACCATGAGCGCTCTTGGCTGGGTGAAGGATTCCACTCCAGCCCAATGGCCGCGGCTGCCCGGGCAAGCACAGCCGTCAGCTCCGAGTCAGAGTCAGCTGGACCAGCCCGCCCCGAAGGGGGAGTCCAGCATCGTCCTCCGGCTCAGAGGAGAGCAGCCCACTCTCCGATGCAGCGAGCGACATCCTGTCCTTATCCGAAGCGCCAAAAGAGATAACAGGCCCCCCGGGGGGAGCCACACTACCACCCAGCTGCTCAGACCTCGATGCTGTAGAGGACCAGGGGGACCGCAGGGACCGGCCCGATGGAGAAGTCTCCACAGTCACTCTCAGGTCTCCCAGAGTGCTAACCAGCTCTGCTGTCTTAAGCCGCTTAAGCGAGGCAACAGAGGGGGCTCGACCTCCCACCACAAGAGAGAGCCGTGACCGTGATGCGAATGCACAAAACACACACACTCGGCTCTGAAGCAAGAATCTGAATGAAAGCGAGCGCCGGCGCAGCTCTTTTGCCCAATGCTCATTGGCTCTTTCCTCTTGGGCCGATGCTCATTGGCGCGTTTTTTCCTACGTGAAGGTGATAGGGCTCTCAAGCAAGTCAGTCAGTTGATGTAACCAAACTATACGTCAGTCAGTTGATGTAACGTTGAGCGTGACTGACTAAAAGGGAACTGCACTCATTATCGCCATTTAATAGAAAAAAAGGACACACAGAAAAGGAAATAAGGCCACTTACTTTATTTCTGGAGATGACAGAATGGGCGGTTTTTACTTTGGTGAACTACACAGATTTTCAAAACTGTTAATTCCTATGATTTATACCACATAATTGAGCTGTCACAGCTTAAAATTTTAACACATTTGCATCATTGATTATATGAAATGTATGTGCAGTTCAAATAGTTCATTGATTTACAACTGAACATGTCTAAGATGCCATGTACATAAGATGCCAGACAAATATGTTGCAATACTGAAAAACACAAGCCTGAATGGTCAGGACAGCACAAAATGCAAAAATGCACCAACATTAATGTACATAGGAAATGATCAGCTTACCTCCATCGCATCATTTCACAGGAGAAAGGTTGTAAGTGTTGTACAAATGATCAAAAATGTAATTAAGAAGCAAATACAGAAGCACTAATATACTCTTGGCCACAAAACCTCTGAACAGTGTGTTGTAACCACAAAGATGTCTCTGAAGATGGGAAACTTTTGTTGGGAACTCTGCTGTTGGCAATCACTATTGGAGGCACAAGGAGACCTTGTCATCCTAATTTACAACATTCTTTATCGCTTACTCAGCTCTGTATTTCATTACCATTTATCTCAGTGTCGGGTGGGCAACACAGATAGTCCTGTGGCTATATAGAATGGCGCATCTCATCTATTAAAAGCAAGATGTATCTCAGCCCATTATCTTTATCAAGCCAAACTTCAAAATACTGAAGCAAATTGCACAGATGCAGTTTACTTTTGGGAGAACTCGATGCTGCACCATGGCTTTGATGCTATGGGGAACACGCTTTTATGCAATTCTGCTTTCAGTGAACCTCTAGTGGAGAGCTTTGTTGTGGGTATGTTGTAAATAAGTTACAATAAGTAACAATAAGTTTGCATTTTCCAGAAATGTATCAGAGCATTAGTCTTCAGTGAGTTGCGACCCAAAAACTGTTCTAACAATCACATTGAGCACTTCTCTGACTTTTGTATGATAATTTTGGAACTGGGTTTTAAGTGTACTGTAAGATCAGGGTTATGATGTAAAACCAGTTGAAAATCACCACTGATTTAGACCTAATCACACAGTACCAGTTTCATCCTCCAGATGAATTACAAACATAACTTGTTTATCATCTACAGTCAAATACAGATAGTAATAATAGTAATAATCATTTAAGGTCTCTTATGAAAGTAAACACTCGTCAGTCAAGCTCTGAGGAGCTCTGAGGAGATAGCGCTCATTGCAGCTTTCCTACATACTGACCATGTTCATTTGATACAGTCAGTGTGACATTTTCATTATGTATTCAGGGAGCTCAGTGAGTTACTGCCAGTTGATACTCTGTGTGAATAGCTGTAGGAGGGAGACCGTTTCTGTGAGTGTGTATAAAGTCTTTGACTCAGGCATGGAGGGTGGTGGTGAGGTGTCTGAAGTTAACACAGATTTAAAGAATTCACTCCTAAAAAAACTCACACAAAGCTATCATGTGACTTTTAAAGACGTCTATACTAGTCTTCATTTTATGAGTGTAGTTTAAACCTCTTTATAACTTGATAGATGTAATCACTGTGAACTGTTGTATGGAAAAAAAATCTTCCAAAATTTCTCCTTTTGTGTACCACAGAACAAAATAGCATCACAGGCATGAGCAGAAGTAAACAAGCAAACGTTTAACCGGGTGGGCTGTTCCTTTAAGATGCATCACCACAACAATCAGACACACATGCTTTTGAAAACAAAAGTGCATGATGGGAACACTGAGAACAGACTGTATAGATTATTGCCTTTACAAAAAGCTTAACCTTAACCATAAAATATGAGGACATTGTAAATACCCCAATCATCTGCCTTTACAATAATCTGATGACCTTTCTCTTAAACCTTGCTTCAGGGAAACCAAGAGACCTCATGAGAACTTTAGTCTTTCCTAATTTCCTAACTTAACCTTAAGCCTAGTCAGGACACAGTGTGAAGTATCAATGACCCTAAAGAAGCTGTCACGCTAGATTTAGTATTCCAAATATTTTCTGACTCCACAAAGAATGTGGGCTAGATGATCACACACACATTACGATGTTACAAATAATATAATATAAGTGGTTTATACCAGTACAAACCACACAGTTATAAATCTTGAGTAGTTGCCAGGGTGTTTTTATGTGAGTAGTTCTGAGTGATTTACAGAGTGTTGCTATGTCGAGTGTTGTGGGTGGTTGCTAGGGCATTGGAAGATAGTGTTAAGGTCGCTCCTCCTCCTCCCTGCCGCCAGAGGAAGCCATCGCCAGAATACTAGTTCCGCATTGAACTACATTTCCCATCGACCCCCATTCCTAAGACTGATGACTTCCTGTTTGCCACCTGTTCCCAATCAGCTGCTCTATAAAGCCCAGGATCACTCACCATTCAGTGTAATGTCTTGTATTGCCATGTGCTACATTTCAGAGTGCTTTCCCGGACTGCTTTCCCGGACTGCTTTCCCGGACTGCTTTCCCGGACTGCTTTCCCGGACTGCTTTCCCGGACTGCTTTCCCGGACTGTTTTTCTGTTGCCATTTGGACTGTTTATCGTTTTTGACTTTTTGCTGCCTGCCTCTTGTTTTTTATACAGACATTGTTGTTGATTGTTTGCTGACCCTTGTCTGTGTTTACGTTTTGATTCTGTCTTGTCAACATTGCTCTGTTTGCCGTTTTTTGACCATTGCCTGTTTGTTGATTGTTCTACCTATTAAAGTGCTGCAAATGGATCCTGCTGTGTCAGCGTCTCCGTTACAGATAGTTGCTAGAGTGTTCAGGGTGGTAATCTCATTGCTAAGTGGTTGCTAAAATATTCGGAGTGGTTGCTAAGGTATTGCTAGGCCATTTTCTGATGACTATGTTTCTTAAAAACATAATAACATAAGCAATTTGCATAATGTAGGATATAATTTATGCCTGTATACCATATGCGTAAGCTTAATATTTAGGGATTGTTCATTTGTTGCTTGTATATGTAGACTGGTATCGAGCAATACATTGAAAAAACTGAATCAATTAGAATATATAACATTTTCTGGAGAACATATTAACATTTTGCATTACAGGGGATGTTTAATTAGATTTATTAATTTATAGATTCATGCATTTGAGGGTGGCATACTTAGCTTGGCACTGTACATATTGATTGAAAGTGCAAATCACAGCAGAATCCCAAGCAATTTGTAAACGAGGACATTCAAACACAAGCCCTGTGTTTGCTTAAAGATAATACTGTACATAATATTAAAAAATAAAATTAAGAGACAAAATAAGAGACAACATGATTCACACCTCATCTTTAATAAGAAACTCAAGTTATTTTCAAGAATGAGGCAATTAGTAATGGTCAACAATGTGTAGCCAGAAATAACTGAAATGGAAATATATAGATAGAATTGTTTTAAGTGAACCAGGAATGTATTTCACCTTGATTTGGGTGGCATAGGCCATGGGGTGCTGGTAAACCAGTTCAGCCAAAAATCATGGATAAACAGTAATGACTAAGAGACTATCTGGGTGCAGCATATGAGAACCAGTATATTCATAGCGAGAACCAGTGTTTAGTAATGTTTTAATTGTGTTTAGTAATTTTAACCAAACTGGTCTGTGGGTGATTATTAGTGAATGTATGAGGCCAGTTTTCACAGGTGTACGTCATCACTTTAACTATGGACATGTTCCACTAACAATCAGAAACTTACCCAATGTTTTCTTGTCTTCATTTTGAACAGAACAGGCCCTGTTTTAACAGCAGTACATCATAAGCACAGTGCTATGCCATACATCATTAGAGCAAAGGAGGTCTGGAGGTTCTAAGGAGGCTGATGAAGCTGTGTGGATTTTAATATTTAAGTGTAATTGCAGATTTAAGGACATGCACACACACACCTGCTTTTGGAACCTCCAAACTGCAAACACACAGACTGAGTTTGGACTTTGTGGACAAGAACTGTTTTGTTATTTCATAAATGCTCCCACAGTTTGCACGTACATCCTCTGCAGAAAGCTTTCTCACTCACATCTAGTTATGTCACCCTGGCATTAAAACTGCATTTACAGTTTGTGTAACGCAGGTACGAAAATAGAGGCATATATCATTTAAAATCTGTCTTTTAAGAAAATGCCACCAGTTATAAGTTAGAAGTTTGGTTAAAGGTAGGGTAAGCAATTTCAGAGAGGCTAGCAATAGCAAGCTAGCTTTGAAAGCATACAATTCCATCTTTCCTTTAGGGTACTCTTCAAAGCATGCCTCTTCCATAAGTGCACTGTGGTATGCAAATATGTAATTTGAAAGGCATGTAGGACAACCTATTATTGTATTCGGACCGAATGCAATGATTGGACAAACATTTTATGGTCCGGTTCCTTCCATGGAAGATATATAAATACATTTAGACCACTTTACTTTGCTATCAGGATTCAAAGAGACTTTCAACCAGTATAACTGGTTGAAACTAAAAAAATATTTTTGGCAGACTCAGGATGCCTCGCTCTACATGCCAAGCTGACTTGTTTGTGAGACTCATCAAACTGAACTGATAACAGATGATTGGCCCAGTTGCTGTGCAACACATTGTTGCCTGTGACAGAAGCAGCAGAAATATTTGACTAATGCTTCACTGGCCTGCAAAAGTTTAAGGAAACCTCTTTTGAAGGATTTAAGTGATGCCAGCAGATCGCTGTCAAAACCACTTTATCATCTGAAGAGAGTCGTTAAAACCAAGCACTACTTTGCCATGTTGAATTATTACTTTACTACAGCCTTATAGAAATCTATAGTGACTTTTCCATTGCATGTTGAAATGCCCCAGTATGTGACAGATCTTATTGAATTAAGTTTCCAGAAATATCCTACCTACTCCTGACATTCTGTAAACAGCAAACAAAATTGTGGCCACAGATCAGATTCAGGACTTTGCTTTATGCCCATCAGCTGTTTTGTTTACAGGGCTGTCCATATGTGGGAAGCAGAAAAAAGAAAGGCCAGTTAAAATAAATCCAACTTTAATGCAGTATTAACCTTCACAAGCAGTTGTCAGTGGTCAGTTTGTCAAGTGAGTACACTGTTTTGCTGCTGTCCCTTTTGACAATTTAACAACACAGAGATGGTTGTGTTGCTGCTCTCCTGCTTCATCTCTAATTGCAACTGTCTACTTGCAACAATACAACAGTGTATAAATATAAAGTGGAGATTTGAAAAAAGGGTCCATGTATAATCCAGTAGCTAAGTCTGGTAAAAGTTTCCAGGACAGCTTACAGCACTTTCTGACATTACATTTTTTACAATCAGACTTCTGATTTTCACTGACAAGATAAATGAGTAGGAATTTCTATTTAATAAAATAATATAACAATAAAATAATATTGTATAAATAAAATAGTAAAAAAAGTTATCACTATTTCTAAAGAAAAATCTTGACTACAAAGATAACAAAAGCTAGTGTACAGCTGTAAAATCTTTATTTTTTGTACTCTGGATATACAGTAACAAGTCAATGTGAACCTAAAAGTAAATTATGTAAATACAATGCACAATGTAGCAAATGTGTGTAGTAAAATGTGTACACACACACACATTTTATAGCATTTTGGATGTCCCTAAATTTGGATTGTCAAGTTTTTTTTTACTTTTGGGTACAAATTTATCCCTATTATATTAAATAAACACAAACACACACACACATTATTGTAACACGGAGTCAGAGACGTTCGGATCCATATGCCAAGCTTTATTGAGAGTAGTGAACAAGCAGGAGTAATCACCGGAAAACAGGAACAACGTAGGTAATCCAATAACCAGTT
>JAZGTJ010010149.1:0-18459 GCA_036877575.1 Botia almorhae | reverse complement strand
TGTTATGATTAATTCGACCTTGCAAGTTTTTCAAGTCAGAAAGATTACTGTCCACTGAGCACTTTTCAGCTCACCTTTGTGGTGCCTATTTAGCTGTGAATCACTTTTCATGGGGATACAAAAAAGTAATAGTTCTAAAAGCGTGTTTACCTTTTGGTTCATTCAAGCAGAAAAGGCTCAACGATGTTATTTTATTCCACGAATTTTGCCATAAAAACAACAGGTATCGTCAGCGTAAGAGGGCGGAGCAGGACTGTTTGGAGGAGGAGCTTCATGGTTTGGAGGGGCGGAACAGAGAACTTCGGGACAAAGCAGAATCTGTAGAGAGAGAGATTCAGTATGTGAAAGATCTCTTGATTGAGGTCTACAAGGCTCGCAGTCAGCGTTTAAAAGACGATTCCAGTGCCTAAACTGTCACTTACCAGCAATTTACTGCAGAAACTGCAACTTATACAGTAGCAGTCTGACAGCATGTTTTTATGCTCCAAATAGTTAACCTTAGAAAATAGTATTAAAATGGTTTTGTTTTAACAAAGCAATTGTCGCATGGTTTCATGAAACTGACAACAATACATATAACGTTTTCTAAAGCACTGTGATGATAGCCTTGAATACATTATTATGGTCCAGCTTGGTATTTAGCATTAACATTATGGCGATGTATTCTGTGGAAAGCTGTCCGTCAAAATTTGATTGAATTTCACAGTGGATTTAGCCCTACTGGCTCGTTTGGGTGAACAAAATGTGTGCTACCTTTATCGAAAGATATTTTGTACAGACTTGCTCCGTTCTTTATTTATCATGTCAACAGGACAACATAATCAAAAATTGTGCCAATGTAGTGACTACATGGTTAAAATTTCTTACTACCATTTCTTGTAATAATGCAAAGCATTTCAGTGTAAATTATCACCTAATCTTTTCATTTAAAATCATTACACTTCTTTATTTGTGAAATAGCTCATGTAATTTGAATACAGGTGAAATAACGCTTTTGAAATTATTCTGTTGCTTTATATCTATATATATTACAAACGAAGGTTCATAGCATTTTATGACTGATTTATTTTGCCTCAGGTATGGAATGCATGTCTAATACGTTGAAAAGCATGTTGGGTTACAATTTACTGCATGACCCAAAATATGAAATGAATGCTTTTGTGAATTATGATAATATGTAGAATTTTATTTTGTCTTCTGGCCATTTGTTTTACTCTTATTAACATAGCGCTTTTAAAAATGTGTTTTTTTATTATTTTAATTAAAAAATTGTGTGTTATGGATTGTTTTTAATGCAGGTTTGCGAAAAAACAATCAGTTATTTCTTAAATGACTTTAAAATTCAAAAGAATTTTAATAATCTCAACATAATTGAAACGGTGCACATTACAACAGTAGTACAGTATACTGTGCCTCTGAAAACAGAAAAGTGTAGCAAATGTAAATATATTTCTGCAGGTTTCAACGCATTTCAGAATCTACCAACACTTGATTAATAAATGCAAATTATATTGTGCAATTCTTATTTTTGGTTCATTATGTCAATAAATGATTTGTAAATATTTTATGAATATTGTGATCATTTGTGCAGGCATAATGTGCAAGCGCTAATATTTTATATTTTTTGGGAAATGTTTTAGTATTTTTTCCAGGCCATTTAAAGACACATTTCTGGAATTCCTGTTAAAATGTATTAAGATGGTTTAAATTCCAATGAACTACAGTATGATCAGATAAAATGCAAACTATTGTACTTATCACAGCTTTTAACTCATTTAAAATAATCCACTTCCTATTTAACAAAGAAATGGGCTTTTTAGAATGGTGTTTGGAGATCTGTGTACAGCCTGATAAATACACCAGTGTATCTGTTACGTGGCTTTCCTTTTTTTTATTATTTTTTTAAACAATCCAAATCAAATTACTCCAATCCTTTAATATAATAGTAAATTTAGGTTTGGTTTGTAAATAATTTTACAGAAAGCAAAGCAAATTGTTTTTGAGTAGTAGCAGAAAAACAGAACTACGCAAAACGCGTCATTGTATTTTTATAACCTATTGTTTTTTTTATTACCCATTATAATTAATTTACGCCATAAACATTTTCACTTGGCATGTACTAACCTGCCTGTAATGAGTGATGTGGCCTCACGGTGGCATTAGAGGAACAGATGAGAAGGGTCTGTTTTCGTCAATAAGTCTAATGACGTAACCTTGAGTGTTTTTTCTCAGCCGAGGTCACAGTGTTCACTAATGCACAGCGCTCCTGTTCAAAGTTACGATTAGTATTATAAACATGTACAGTCGTTGCTTTAAAACATACAACGCCTGTACTATTAACGTCATTTCAGATCATCCACTATGAAAACAAACTTTAAAGCAGTACCGTTAGTCAAAATTCAGATGAAGCTTCTGTCATACCTGTTAAAAGCAAGTCAAAAGAGCTGTTATATAATTACGAAAAAGAGAGAAGGACAGTATATACAGGCCAGATATACTGTCTTTTTATACTGGATTTAATCTAGCCGAATTTGGCAATGTAAGTCAATGTTGTCACCATTAAAAAAAAGCAGTACGTAAATGAAAAGGCAAGGGTGATAACAAGTAACTTACCAAGTACATACTACATGTGTACTTTATACAATCTTCACACTACGCACATTTTTTATCAACAAAAAAATCACGTTATTATAAATGTACTAAATCTGTTTCCTTTTTGTTTTAAACACACAAAAAAACAAAATCTTTCAAAGTTCCCCGTGTTGTACAAAAACCTGTGGCGTACACTCACTAGCTATCCACAGTTATGAGAGCTACTGAAACTACTTAATTTCAGAAACTGATCTTCATTAAATATTTTCAGTAGAGGATCTGGTGTATATATAGATTTCTCTCTACCTACGTATACATGTGCGTTTTGGAATCTTAGCCACATTCTTCATTAGCAATTTAAAGTACACTATTCACCAGCCTGAATGTAATTCACGATTCACACCTGCTTTATTTCATTCCGTCTTTTAACAGTCTCTGTGTGATGTGATCGCAAGCCTTTTGAAAACGCACTGGGGAACGGAGTTAACAAGGGTGTGCGTGAGAAGCTTAGAGTCTTTAACTCGCGGGCCCTTAGGGCGTGGGCTCCACACACACTTCACTCAGCACCTCTGCCTGTCTACTTACCTTCCAGCTGATATTGCTTAAAGCAATAGAAGAAACCCGGCTTTACAAAGTGAATCAGTTAAAAGCGTATGCGTGAATGTAAGGGAATTGTGATTCTTGGTAAAATGTGTATAGACACTGTATGTACCCTCCACATTTTTTCAATAGCAGGCTGCTGCAGGCAACATCAAAAAATTCTTTTTGACTCCCAAGTCATCGGTTGTCATTAAAATAGGACAAAATAACTTGCATGCATGCCAACCCGCATGCAAAATAACAGACAGCTTAAGTCAAAAATAAAAGCTGTATTATTTTCTCCCCAGCAATATATGTAACAGGGAATGCATATTCATAATCATAGCGAGACTTGTTCTCTGTTCTCTGCAAGATCTCTCTCTCTCGCTCCCCCTTGCACAGGGTCAGGATGAGCACAACCAAGCAACAAGATAATTACACTGGTATCTCATCTGTACAAACCTGTCCTGTTATACCTCCGGCACAAACCCGTGTACTAGAACATGACTGATGGCTAATGCTCATAATTTAAGTTTATGAGCACTCTTGCCGAAGTAATGGAAAAATAACTCCCGATACCAATGAAATAAAAATCTGCTTTATATATCTGTAATGATGAATAACACACATGGCCAAAATGTGCAAAAATTCATTTAGTTTGAATAAATGAATTGAAAAACACAAAGCCGTGTCCGTTCAATTTTCACTGACATCTTATGACCTGATATTTATTCATCATCAGTGTGTCGTGTCCCACGTATCAGGAAATCTGTCTTTGTGACAAAATAGGCCTTTAAAAATATCCTTTAAAACAAGTTACTACCCTGTTACTAAAATAGTTTTACCTTTCAGTCTGCATTTTGTGCATGATAATTTACTGATACTGATAATTTATCAGTATCAGAAAGGACTGGACGTAGGTGTCACTCTACAGTAAGTTACAGTAAAACAATTTCAAAGGACAAATAAAATTAAATAAAACAAATAAAAGGACAATTTCATTATTTGTCGAACACAGCAACATTACCCTTTATTACCCTATAATACCAGTAACATTAACAACAACAATACAATTCAGATTGGTGTAATTGGTTAAAATATGTATTACATGTTTGATATGAACCCACTGTTCACCCTATACCTCAATATTAACCAAAAATAAGCATGCATATATAAGTTGCTTCAGATAATCTTCTAAACTAATAAATGAACTTTAAAACATAAAAATACAAACATGTTTAAAAACACAAAGACCACAGATGGATGATTCAAAATATTATTACTATATTAAAAACAAAGATTGGCCCCGTCCCCATTAACACACTATAAATGCTTATTTTGTTTAAAAAATGCTTATTCATGCTAATACATCCTATTTGGAAAAAGAAGTATTACTCTAAAATCTAAATAAAGACCTAAATATATCATAACGTGTTTCACCCTTAATATGTAACAATAACGATCTTAAAACCCTGTTCATTTAACAACGTAAAGCAGTGGAAAAAACAGCCAATTACGAAATTACGAAGCATCATATTTAGTGAAGAGTACTATAGCTTTTGCAATAAACTAATTTTTGGGTTTTTGAGAGACTAAAGCAGAGCATAAATCCAGGACCACAATCATGATCTCTAGACTTCTAAGTGGATGCTCATTATTACAAAACACATGCACTATTAAACATACCTTAGCAGGTTATTAATGCTTGTAAAAGTTAGTCCTTTTTTACATTTCATCCCAAGCAATAATTCAAACAGTTACAAATCAACGTTTTCTCGATTTTCATAACATACCAAATAAACAAGATATGGACATATCAGAATCCATATTTCCGAACATTTGCAACTTTGCAAAAGAGAGAATAAGCACAATAAACCGTATGTATTTGTATATAATTGTAAATGGAATTAGTTTTAAAAGGAAACAGCCATACCAGTTTCCTAAGTATTAACTATCTACTTGCTCCTGGAGCAAATAGAATCTTCTGTGGTTTTTAACAGACTTATGGTCAAACCACCTTCTGTATTCCTTGTTTAAAGATTCTGCTACTCAAACGTAACAAACAGTGGAAGTTTCATAGAAACCAGCTAATGGGCAACCATTGTGTGTATGTGCACTTAGCACAACCTACAGTTGCATAATACATAGCTTAACCATGCCATCAAATATATTTCCAATCTTTCTAGCAGACAAAATGTTAACCTAAAATATACACAAATCTAATTCAGTTTTCAATGGCAGGTTAAAGCTTGTATTAACTCAAAAACATTTACCGTCAGTTAAAAGCACTGCTTTGCTTGGCAGACAAATGACTCCTCTTGCTAGGTGCTGTCGCATCTGTCTCCAAACCACTTTTAAGTCATTTGGCTGAAGGCCTGAAAAACAGAAAAAAGAATACCATAAACAAGTTAGAGAATGACTAAGTGAATGAAATGTGACAGATCCATTTGATTTTCAACTGTGTTGCGTGACAAGTTAGGCATCTGTTTAAAAACAATGTAAAACACTTTTCGATCACTCACTTCCTCACAGTGCATCACTCATCGAGATTGGAGACAAGGAAACACACCTCTTACCTTGATTTCATTGGACTGAAAGAAGGCTTGTTCGTATGGCTTTGAACCAACACCTCTTCTCATTTCATTAAGACGAACCGGATTCTATATTGGGTGGGTTTGGTAAAAAGAGATCAAATTAAAGGGAAGTTTACCCAAAAAACAAAACTCTGTCGTCATTAAGTGCGTTTACACACACTTTTGTTTTACATCAGAGTAAAGTAGTAATTCAGCTTTGTAATGTTGACATGACACTCATGGAACACACAGGTGAGGCGAGATGTGCACATAGTTCATTGTGTCATGATTAAAACTGCCTATTTAAATTTATATTAAAAAATGTATATTTATTTACTTATCCTTATGTCATGCCAAACCCATATGACTTTCCTCCATGGAACACAAGGAGAGATGCTGAAGAATATTCATGTTGCTCTTTTTCCCTACAGTGAAAGTGATTGGGGACTGGAGCTGCCTAACATCTCCTATGTTCCACAGAATTCAGTCAGTCATACGGGTGTAGAATGACATGAGTGTGAGACGTTTTGTGGGAACTACTCCTTTAATTCAAGCTACTCATGGAGGGGCTTATCTCACTTTTTTCACCAAAGCGTGTAAGTAGTTCTCCATTTGCAGGAGACACTCCAGCGTTTCCATCATCTGTTCTTTGCGAAGAGTTTGCAGCCTGACCTGAGCTGCAGACTTACACAGCTTGAGTTCTCTCACCGTGCCGTTAAGAGCTACTGCTGCACACTGCAGCGCGCTGAGTCCTGCAAAAAACAGGCACACATCTACTGAGTCCTGGTTCTTTTTGCTGGTAAAAATATACCGTCAAGGATTTCCTGGCCACTTATTTCCATGTAATAGAATTGAAAGGGGACTGGGGTTATTATGCACGAAAGTATATTAAAAGTGGTCCAAATGGTTTGTGCGCTATATTTCTTTCTTTTTTATAGGATTCTGTGTAAAAACAGAATGAAACAGAAATCATTATTCACAGTCGGAAACGGTATTGGTTTGATTCTGATTCATTTAGATTTGTTTTGAACTGGATCATGTGATTAACTAAAAATCCAACTCAAAGATGTTCATTCACAAATTGGACAATGTCATCCCAAATTTTATGTGAACCACTTTGGTCATTTTGAAGCCTGACAGCTCCATTCCTAATTCACTTTCATTATATGAAAATAGGTGGCCAGAATATTCTTCATACACCTTAAGTCATAAACTTGTTGTCTTTCAGGGAAATAAATTATACAGATTAAGAATGATATTACCTGATATTAACTGTCCCTTTAAACCACAAGATTACATTACATTAATTTCTAATTACATTTCTCCTTTTGAATTTCAATTTTGGATGAAACCGAAAGTAAATTGAGAAGCCTCTTTCATAACAGGGTTATAAATAAAAACAAGTGACTTGTACTGCTGGATTCTTCTAGAATCTTTGTGGCATGTAGGTAGCCACAACCTAACAATGGAATTGACACAAAATATTCTGGCATTGTCAAAGTGACCAGAGAACATAAAAAAACAATCAAAATGCTCCTGTGGAAATGAAGCGGCAAATGTTTGTGAAACACATTAACAATATTAGCTTAAGGAAAGGAAATATACATACCGTTTGCATCTCTTGCCTCCAAATTAATATATATACCGTTTCTCATAAAACCTTTCAGCACCTGTCAAAGGCAATAAGATTTAGAAATACAATTATTTACTTGTGCAAAGTGCCTAATGAAAATTACAAATGCTGTGCACTTACATTACAGCACCACATAACTTTACCTCCAAGACTCTAATGTACCCGTTCTCTGCACTGAGATGAAGACATGTTTTCCCATAACTGTCATTTTCATTGATGTTTGCACCAAGAGACACTAAATCAGACACCATGAAGTGTTGATTTCTCTGTGCTGAAAGATGAAGGGGAGTCTGGGTAGGGAAAACAACGGCCCATGCGAAATTAATTCAGGTCTGCCGAGCGATTCATACTGATGAAATACAAGTGTGTAAAGTATGTGGGTGTGTCACCTTTCCCTCCAAATCTCTCATGTCCAGTTTCCTCAAAGCTGCCATACGTCTGGCAATAACATATACGAGAGATCTTTTTCCTTCCTCAACCATTCTGTGTAGCAATCTGTGGAAAAAACATTGAAAACGTTTTATGAAACCAATCACCATCAAAAACAGGATTGGTTTTACTTTCGATGTCATGGTGTCACTAACAACAGTGTTAAATGGGTGGAGTGCTATAAATCCATTCTACAGAAAGGTAATCTTTTAATGCAAAACCATTGTCGCTGCCACTGGTTTAGGCTTTCAGTACATTTGTCAGGTCTGTGTGAATAGGCATATCAATAACCATCGATCCAGTAATTTCAGCCTGTGAGGGGGCTCACGTGAAGACCACAGTCTCGGCTGGTGGATGTCATCAATCTATGTTGGTACTGAAATGCCTCAGATTTGAGTTACCATGTGAGCCATTAATCTCTTTTCTTCAGCCCTGCTTGAGGACTTAATAATGGGCTTTGTCATAAAGTTGGGAGTGAGAAACGAATGTGTCTGCTTATTCAACGTGACAACGATGATGGGAGACCCTATTTCATCCTTTCTACATTTCAAATAAGTTTCAAATAAAAGTCGCACTCCAAAAACGTTCCCTCGCTATTCTACGCACTTAAAAATGTTTTTTTTAGAAACCGTGCCGTTCATTTTTAAAAATTACATCCATCTTTGAAGGATTAGCCGTTAACATCTGTATGAAGAAACCATCTGCAATGGCTTGAACTCTTGAATGAGTTCTGGAAAAGTAAAGTAACGAATGACAACTCACGTTCTCCCGTTTTTGTCCACAGCGAGAAGCTCTTGGTCAGATATCTCCTTGAGGAGATTCTCCTCTCGTTCTATTTGCATCAAGAAAAAGTTCATGCTGCTCCCCTCATACCGAGAGCCGGGCCAGGGTGGGAAGTTCATGTTTTGTGAGGAAACCTCCCAACCCTCTGGACTGGGACTGACATGGTATGATTCTTGTGGGAAATGAACCTGGTGTTCGTATGAACTCGCAGGAGAGGACGTCACACCATACTGATCATCATACCAATGGGCATCTGCCTCACAGTTGTGATATTCTTCCTGGTGCCCAAAGAAAACATCGGTACCCTGGTTGTAGGCAGGGGAGGGATAGGGGCTGGAGACAGAATGGACAGGTGAGTTCTCTGAAGGTACAGAGTAGCTCGGGGACAGTTGCAAATCAATCTCCTGGTCATATTTGGTCATGAAACCCTGTTGAGATGAATCTTCATCCTGGAACTTCTCTAGATACTCTGAGTGGTATAAACTTGAAAGCCTTTTGTTTGATGATTTGTAAGACTGACAGGTCTTTAGATCTTCTTCCAAAACTTCAACTAAAATCGCAAGCTCCTCCAGACCCTTTGTTTGCCCTTTTTTCTATGACAGACATGAAAAATGTGTCACGTGTTTAAATGTCCCAAACATACACACGGTACTACAAGTAGTGGATTACTCACCACTAGACAATTCCTGCGCTTTACACTGGTGTTAACTCGTTTCTTATCCCCTTTGAACCAAAATGCCACGAATTAGAAACACAACAAACTCAAAGCTTATGCTAGCATACATGCTAACATTACAAAGCTCTTTTCCTTACCTTTGGATGCCTTGGATTGTTTTCCCTACAGAGAACGAAGCAGACAATAAGCATGTCTTAAAATAGCCATAATTATGATGAAAAGTCAAAGATTCATACCTGCAGATCTTTGGGGTCAATACCTTTGGCTATCCGTATATTTTTGAGCATGTCACGTACTGGCATTCTCACTCTGACACCGAGGTATTTTTTGTCTGGTATGGGCTTTTGTTTTTTTGTACCTAGGGGAACAGGGACCTTTTAGTGAACCAGTTGTTATCTATCAATTGGAATGACTGATATGCTGAAGGGAAAATTTCGGAATGCAGTTTATTGTTTTTTGTTTGTCATATTCAGTTATGACACAATTTTAACATGATTTAACAACACCTAGTCCAATTACAGTTCACAAATTCATTAAATAAGACATTTCATGATACAATGCAATTACATAAGTAGGTATTGTTATTGTGTAAAAAGATATACAAAGTAAGCAAGCAGGTCAACTGCAGGAATACTGCTTTGGGAATATTTTTGTACCCACCTGTTTTGGTGGGCGATAGCGCAGTGCGGATGTTTTTCTCGTTCCTGACTTGGAGTTCCACGTCTGTGTTTTGTGTTGGCATCGGTAGATTTGGTCCACTAGGTAGGAGTAATACGTCGCACGAAAAGTTGCGGTATTCGGTATCTTTTGGTTTGCCCGATTCTGGCATTTCACGTCTTATGGCCCCTAACTGACTGCTCACCATTGTTGTTTGTCTGATCTTTAACCTGACACAGAAGCAACTAGCTTTTTAGACTGTTATGAACATTTAGCCAGAGTAATAGCCAGCCAGCCTGCCAGTCCTCATTCAACAGGTGTGTCAACATAAACGTGTGCGGTATAATTTGCATTAGCTGCTTTGAGAAGGCGGGACAGCTGTAATTCCAGAGCTGATCTCACTTGTTTTAACCTGTGGGAACAGTGAATTGCGTGTGGAGCAAATCAACTTTTTAACTCCTGTACCTCATACAGTATTACATAATTTGCACACAAAAAAGCTTGTTCAGTGCAATTAAGTTTTTAAAATAAACTCAAAGATAAATACACAGGATAACAATATTTTTGCATTCTTGATGAGCAAATAAAGTGTAAACTCGTTCGCAATAGTTTATAACTATTATTTTTAACCATAAAACAAAAGCGAGTCCTAAGAAAACAGGCTTTTATCTTCCTGGTGCTGACAAATAAGTGCAATTTAAGGAATTTACAGCTAGATTATTTTTATGAGATTATAGTCATATGAGTTATGACTTCTTCAAACCAACGTTAAATCTTCATGCACGAAACAAACTCATGCGCCATTTTAAACATATTTAAACTGAGATCATATACTGACATCTACCGACGACACACAAGAACAAACGTCCTTTTTCAATCCACGTGCATGTGTATTCAGTATTAGTCATATTTTACAATTTGTGAATGGTTAAAAACTCCACTCAACATTTAACTAGTTACATTTATAACTGTATATTTCTGTGTTTTAATAGACTGAAATTATGTTGTTTATGTTCCAGTGTAATTTGAATTTAATTTAGACTACTGATAAGTGTAATGTATCTAATACAGGATTATTTTCGGGGGTTATTAGGGTTATTACCTTCATGGTGGTCCAAAATAAAAAATAGTCTGTTAGAAATAAAACACTATGTAATTAATAGCGTTCGTGTAAAATATGGAGGATATGAATATATCCTCAGTGCAGCTAGTGGATAAGTGGCGCGTTTCTCTGGTTTAACACAAGGTGGCAGCGCTGCACTTCTGGGGCGACGGATTAATCAGCGTCCCACAATCAACGCTGATTTGTCTTCTATAGTTTAACCATGCAGAAATCTACGTTGAGTTAATTCATATTTATATATGATCAAGATCATAATTAATATGGCTGAAATATCACATAGTAAAGGTGTACATCACCTATTCATTACTAAAATCATTAGCTACACAATTATTAACGAGGGGATACAACAAGCATCCGTTTTGAAAAATGACCCATAGACAAAGTAGGAGCACAAATTGTACAACAAATGTATGTATCACAGAGAATGTATATATTATATACGTGCAGCGTTTTTTCTCCGTCCCTCTCATTATACTACTGAACTTAGTCTTCCATCCACTCCACGGCACACTTTCCTAAAAATATCAGGTAACACACCTGATGTAGCACTGAAAACTATAATGACGCAGACCAGGAAGTATTTTCCTCCTTAAATGTTCCCTTCAAATTTGACTTAATCTCATTGTTGCTACCTAACTGCAAGTTTAAGGTCAGAGAAAGATGGTTAAATTAACTAGAGTATCAACGAGCTGTTATCCTAATAGGACACACCTTTCTGTCACATATGGATTTAAAAACAGTGACATTGGCGTTATGATTAATCTTACATTTTAATCTAGTGAGATAAAACATTGTACATACATTGTTTAAACACTCACTGCATTTAACTCTGATATATTGATATGGGTAACACAAGCCCATGCTTGCAGCTCAGTGCTGCACTGGTTTCTGAGAAAGCTTTTGCTATAACTTGATCTTAATTTGACCTTACTGCAGAGAACTGCATTATAGAAAATCAACTGCACTTGATTGGCATTTGCTGTTTTATAATATTAGACTGCAGAATATGATCGTTATTATTTTGATCTGCATTATCTGTGTGTATTGCCTGTTCAGAGAGAGTTATGACTTAGTGGTTACCAGAAAAAGTGGAGAAACTGAATTTATCACAACTAATACATGTTTGGAAGTTCCAGGCTCATTTTATTAAGAGCTGTTGTTTAACTAAGAGAAGCTTAAAAAATCCCTGGCAAGAGACAATTTGCTGTTGTTTATTCCCAAAAGAGGAAGTGTTACGGCGTAGGACCAGTAAAAAATTACTAAGTTCATGCAGTATGTGTTTCATGCAGTATTTCATCACTGTTACCTTGATTTCCAGGATGTACATAAATCCTTGGTTTAAAATCTTGGTTTAGATGTGGTTTATAACAGATACATTTGAAAGTACATTGACTTGAGCTCTTGTGAGCTCTGTATGTGCGGACTAATGCACAGATGAAAGAAAATAAGCAAGTGATCTTTGTAACACTGCTGCAAAGATGTTATCAGACCAAACACTCTTTCATGTGAACAAATCTCTCATCAGAACAGGTGCAAAGATAAAGATACACTGCATCTGTAATCTTTAAAGATACATCTTTAATGTAAATGTTTTGTCTTGTAAGCAAAAGAAGTGCTTCATGCGGTTACATCTAAATGTCAAAAATATTATTATAAACTTAATCAACCTGATTGCACCGTTAGGTTTTACTATTGAATTATATAATATATACACAATATATACAATAGATATTGATTCTGATGTGCACAATTATCCATGATTTTAAAGACGTTGAAATAAATGCATTAGATGTGTTTATACAAAACAAGAAAATATTAATATAAATATTAAGCCTTTAAATATCAATATTAAACTTGTTAATCATTTAATATGCTAATCAAAGAAATTGCTGACAAATGAAAAAAAAATACCAGAATGAATAGTCACCTTTATAACTGTTTAAAACATTACTATTAAATGCACATTCTGTTATGACACTTATTTACTGTAAGCAGAGCTGTTACTTCACTGGGCCTGGCAGACAATTTTATAGCTGGCCCCGCCCCCCTTTCTGCAGCCACCCAGTAAGCCACGCCATAGTGGACCCCTCCAATCTGTTCCACAATCATCGATTATTAACAAACCAATACAGTTAAGAAGCATGTATGAACTAAACATGCCTCCTGCCTTTTAACTTTACATTTGTCTGTTCACTGTTTGTCTGGTCATTGCTTTGCATCTCTTTAATGTATGTAGCCTATATAGGTACTGTATGTTTGCATAGACTAATGGTTCTATGTAATTCTGTACAGTAATTCAATTTTCATTGTCCTTGTCTGTCGTGTTGCATACGAGACAACAACTGGTTACAATAAAACAATCATAAACAACATCCTGTATTAAAATAGAAACAACCACCTTGAGCTATATGCAGAATTCAGTTAACGTATACATATACATCTAAACATATATCTAACATATATCTTAAATATACTACGTATATATGTATATATATACATATGGATATCAATATATACTTTTTAAAATAATATTGGAATATTTTTGAATATTAAAATTAAAGCTGCAATCTGTAATGTTTGCCTCTGTCCCCATCACTGTTTTAACCATAAAAATTGATTCTACATATGCTGAATTAAAACTGACATTCCTTATGGAAAATCAAACCTGACTGCTCAAATTATAAATGATTATTATAAAATCACAGTTGCAAACCGATGTACACTTGTGAACACTGATTTGAGATGTATTTGCTTTTGATCATTTTTTAACCAAAAAAGTTATGAATTGCAGCTTTAAACAAGTTTTGCTTGATAGCTGGAGGTGTTGTACCTTAGCATGTCACAACCAAAAAAAAACCAGCCCATCCGAGACTAGTGTTGTTTACTGCAGTATAATCTCTTTATAGCTGCCACATAATTAGACTGCCTTGCTAATCTATTCGGTATTGATTATATTGAAATGCTTTTCAACAATGAAGACATCATAGTCAGCATAGTTTTGCTCATGTAACATTTTTACTGTTGCACAACAGCAGATTGATCTTGACTGATGGTGCTGAGTATCTATCAGCTGCTCGTGTCAAGAAAACGCATATAATTTGATTCATTCGAGACAACAGGAATTTGGTTCGGGGCCCAGGGCCCCTCGCTCTACTCCAGTTCTCATGTGTTTTCTTCAGTCTCTCTATCTTAACACCTCCCCTCCCCATTCTTCAAATAATGACAGTGAATATACAGTGTGGCTACAGAATCTTTTGACCTTTTGTTTTGCCCCAAAAAACTCTTTCTATTGTTGTATTATTCTTAAAGTCCTAAAAAGGCCCTTTTGTTACTTCTATTTGTGTGTTATGGTTTATACTGCGGCCCTAGCATGACGAACCGCTTGTCCCTTTGTTTTGCAATACTAACAACAAGTCATATGAGACTGTTTATCAATGGCTTTTATTTCTCTTCACGACAGTCGTGCCCATACATGAGTTCAGTTGGGTTCAGTAAATATAAGATGCATTTGTCAGTCCTGGTGGGATTATCTTCGTGTCCCCTTTCCCCTGCGGGGGAAGGGCGCTCACGTCAGGCAGGAGCAGTTGGGTCTGTTTCTTCATGTATCTGCTGACTTCAGAGTTTGTTGATAGAGCAGCGTACCGCTGGCGCAGGCTTGTTTGTTTAGCAGGTCTTTTCCTGCTCTGGCACTCCGAGAGGTGGCAGGTACACGCAAGTGGTAACTTTGCCTGGCATACAAACAAAAATTTCATTCTGGCTCTTCATAAAGTCACTTTAAGCCTTCCCAAAATGTATTCTTTTATATTTAAAGGCTCATGTTACAAGTGTAACATTCATTCAATGTGTTCATTGAATGAATGTTAATTTTAATCCATACAGTTTGTTTATGGTGTTGCAAAAGTTTGTCTACCGTTTACAGAAGCTTTTGTCCTTAAAGACGTGAAAACAAATTCAAATCGTTAAAGATTTCGCTGTTGCATGTCGGTTTGCTTCAGCACAGATCTCTGTTGCTTTAGTTCTGTATGGGTGTGTAGCAATTAAAAAATTATAGTGGCATCCAAGCTTGATTCGTTGACAGGTGATATTTCAAATCTTCTGTGCATAATACACAGACAAATATTACGTTACATGATGAGTTCAAACCTGCATCAATAGGTCATAAACCCCAGATGATCATAGCATAGCGTGCTTGTCTTTTTGGCCATCTCTATAAAAGATAGATTAGTTTTTCCGAAATGTATCTTTCAGTCCATAGATCATCAAGGCCACTCTGCCCTAAATCAGAGGCCCTTCTCTCTCAACGCCAGAGGCTGAATTGTGGTATTTGACCATATAGCAAAACAAACAGTTTTCACTCCCATGTGGCCTGTTTTACAGTGCAGCTTCAGAGCAATGCTCCAGGTGAAACGTAGAGGGATAAGAAGCCCTTCATCCTGTTTCTTTATGTTCAACACTTCGTTGCTCGACCTGAACTTGTCAAATAACTGAACTTGTAAAATAGGATGTTTACCTTGCCTGAAGCACAGTCGGTCTTCTTTAATCCCTTCCTTTTCTCTGTAAGCACAAATAGTCACATTTTTAAAACCGATTCTGCTAAATAATTCGCTAATGTGTAATATTAACATTTATTAGTGGGGATGGATGGAAAGTGATGGAAAAAAGACATTGTTTCCTCATCTAACTGACCTCATTAGCTGTGATAGCTTTAAAAACGTATCAAGAATGCTCTGTTTTCGATGGACAGCTGTTACAGATGTTCATGCAATGATTTAGCGATTATAGTTCAATACATTTTGAATACATACAATATTGACGTATTTTATTATGTGTATTAAAACCAGGTTTTAATGTTTGTGCAATGATGGCAGAGAAAATGATGACCTGAGAAACAGAAGATAATAAGTTTCATAATGAGCTTAAGTGGTCAATGAACCTCAAAGTGGCTGTAGATGTTTCCTTTCAGCACTATTAAATTGACTAGCGTGGCTGTTTCACATGGGTGAGATACACTCTCAGCAGCCTAATGTTGGATTTGAACAATTTTAGCCACAGAAAAAAAACAAAAACTAAAGACAGTAAATTTTTTTAGTTTTATTATAGCTGTGTTATGTTGAAGTACAGTACAGCACTGAATCTTAAAACTGCTTACATATTTATCATTACATATTTAACTTGTTACACAGAGGCCTGTTCTTTTACAGTCGGTGAACCAAAATTGAACGAAAACAAAAATACATAATAAACTTACATAAAGTTAATACAATAATTTGGATTTAATAAAACTTAGATGTGCTGGATCCTACCATATTAATTTCAAATGTATGAATTGAACCAGCATGGTTCTGCTAAACTGCAGTAGGTTATTTATTACCTATGATAGACTTCTTTGGAAGTATGTGTACTATTACAGTAACTGACTGTGCTCTGGAGCAGCTATAGTCTGATATGCAAAACTGTTCAATTGCTCTCCTCCTACAATAAGAAAAAGCTGCACAGGTTCCTCATTTTTTACATATTGCTGTGCTTGTATTGTACAACTGTAGTGGATTTTTTGTAATTGTTCTGCTACTGTATATGTTTACAGTGACTGACACGACTTGTACTTGTGTGAGCGAGAGTTTATTTCTGTTTGTTGTATTATACGTACATAAATCCCATACCATTACAGAATGTCCACTCTCTCACCAGTAAACTGTTTCATTGTTCAGATCAGGCAGAATGACAATCTAGTACGCAAGTCATGACGGTTTTGGTAAACATATAGAGATTGCAGGTGGTTAGTTTGGTATGCGTCATAAATCTGTAATTAACAGCACAAAGCAAGTACATTACTGATTCTTTATTTGATGAATAAACATTGAGGACTTTATCCCTGAGATGTAACAGTTGCTCTTGTGAGTTACTTTTACTCAGAACAGGGTGCGGAGTGTGAGAGACTTTTAAGCAAACAATGATTGGCAAACAGTGAAAACCCATCAGATTTTTTACATATGAGAATTGCATTTATGCACATGTCACTCATAGAATCTTTTATTAATGAGTCACAAACTGTGACTCTTTATGTGTCAAATTATTCAAATTCATTAATGCAATAAACAGATTTATTGTGGCAAGTGAAAGTGCTGCCTCCTTACTTTTACTTGCAGCTTTTTTTTTGGTTTCTGTTATTTGAAACGTTCAAATGTTCACGCACATGAAGTTTGGCAATCATACATCTTCAAACAATCACGCCCTCTTAGGTACACAGTGTGACTGGTTTCCTTAAGGCTTTACTGTTGGCCAACAGCTGCTTGTCTAACTGCACACACTTTATGATGCTTTGAAATGTAAAAGCTCCACAGTTATTTTAATGCAGGAATTAATAATTTACAGTGCAAACAGATTATATGGTTATGGTGGTTTTCCATAAAGCGAGTCTCCCTTACAGAAAACACACATGAACTTCACATGTGCAAAAACACATGATCATACGTGAGAAACCTCAGGACAATTTTCACACGATACCACGAGTTTCCCCATGGGAGTTTTCATGGGATTCGCACATAAATTTTCCAAAACCACACATTTCACATGTGTTTTTGCACATGTGAATTTAATGTTTCTTTTCTGTAAGGGTCAAATGGGTTACTGTATATTACCATTACATCAGTTAAATGAATATAGTTATGGATATACAGTTAAATTATTATAGTTATGGATATACAGTTTAATAAACAGGCACCAAAATCACCACATTTGTTATTGACTTTCCAGCAACCAGAGCAGTAAGTACAAAATTTTTGTAGTATAGGAGAACTTAAAACATAAAAGTTCTTCGTCATCCAGTAGCTAGTACAGGGGTTGGACAATGAAACTGAAACACTGGCCAATTTAGTGTTGGAGGATTCATGGCGAAATCTGACCAGCCTGGTGAATCCTTTTTTGAATTCTAATATGTCACTCATAATGGACTAAGAGAAAAAAGGACCAAGACAGCAAGCCAAGGTATCCAGGGTAATGTCAGCATACCTCCAAGAAGGACGAACCACATCCAATAGGTGTAACTGTGGACGCAAGAGGAAGCTGTCTGAAAGGGATGTCCGGGTGCTAACCTGGATTGTATCCAAAAAACATAAAACCACAGCTCACTGCAGAATTAAATGTGCACCCCAACTCTCCTGTTTCCACCAAAACTGTCCGTTGGGAGCTCCAAAGGGTCAATGTACATGGCCGGGCTGCTATAGCCAAACCTTTGGTCACTCGTGCCAATGCCAAACATCAGTTTCAATGGTGCCAGCAGCAAAAATCTTGGGTTATGGACAATGTGAAACATGTGTTGTTCTCTGATGAGTCCACCTTCACTGTCTTTCCCACATCCGGGAGAGTTACGGTGTGGAGAAGCCCCAAAGAAGCGTACCACCCAGACTGTTGCATG
>JAZGTJ010010148.1:0-18459 GCA_036877575.1 Botia almorhae | reverse complement strand
GAAGAAAATATAATGAAGAAAAATCGATTGTAGTTTTGCCAGGAGAAGTCAGCCTTACCACTCACAAGGAGTTCAAAAGGCCAACCTGCTGTTACAATAAAATCAGTAGTATTTGTGCTAACAGAGCCAATTAATCTACGTCATAACAAATATTGAATTCTGATTGGTCAGGATATAGATAGTCTAGCAACCTTTCCATATCATTAAATATCTAAATAAGCACTCTTAGGACATATAATATTTTTCCATGTTCCATACAAACAGCTCGAACAAGTCATGGGTCATCACCTTTTATGTGCTTATTCACGCTTCTTTTGATCCATCCTGTAACACACACACAGCTCCTTAAGGCCGAGGTGTCCAGCTCTGTCATTCAGCCAGGAAAATGTTTATAAACATAATGGTAATACATTCTCTTTTTTTATAATACATTCTCAAGTTTTAATACTGTGCCAAAGGTGAATAAAAACTTTGACTACAATATGTGCTTTTATTCCAATTTAATTCACTGTGTCTCAACATATTTCACACCAGCACAGACACCTGTCTTGTACTATTTCTTACTGACATGCCATCTCAGAAAGAAAATATGTTCCTAAGAATTCCTGGAACTAAGATAACTTTTCTATCAATTCTAGTAACACTCTTAATAAGTTTTAACTTCTAAACTATAATAGAATCACATCAGGTTAAATGATGATTGGATCTTAATTATTTTTAAATCAATACCTTATTGGAAGATAAATGCTGATTAGTTATTGATTATTAATATGTAAAAAGAATATGATTGCCGCTGGGTGGAGCTAAGGACCCCACCCCCTTTGATGGAAAGCTTTATTGACTGGCATTAATAAATATTATGGTTTAGTGAAGGCCCTGAAACTGTAAACTCTGACTTTTTTGGACCCTGTTAAAACACTATGAGTTAAAGGCCAGTACAAATCCAGAGCAGATGTGTCCTAGCTAAGTAGCTGTTTAGTTAATATCAGCTGAGAGATATTGTGTGATATTCAGATAATGACTGACAATTTTGGGGGGGGGATTTTAATTAGATTCTTAGATTAGATAAAGATAATTAGCATAAATCAAGGTTTGTCAAGTTAAACAAGAGTAAAATGGTAAAATCCTCAGAGTAGCTGGTTTACATACTGACGCCCTATGGGGAGATTTTATCATTAGACAAGATAAACAGGGTGTTTTTCTGACTCAAACTGTGATAATCCTGACAAATTCCCATGAATCTTGGGTATTAATGATGAATGAAGTCTTAAATCCTGGTTTATCTGGCAGCCTTTCCAAGGCTTTGAAAGGAATGCACAAAATAGAGAAAGCTTTTCGCAAATGTGCTGATTTTGACTTACAGTACAAAAACAAATAAAGCTATGTTTCTCAGCACTGGGTGTTTTGATGAACCAAATGCTATTGATTTAGCAGAACAGCTTACAATTAATGTAATAATTACAATTTTGTTTTGGCTAAGCTAAATACTTTACATCTCTTATTAACTCAAAATGGGGTTTATGTGCTTTTTTAGTACAAATCGCTTAGAGTGAATTAAGCAGAATAAATTTCCACACTGTGCAAATTGTTACAGTGATTAAGTGAGGAGGATATTGTGGACATGTAGATCAGTGTGTGAACATGCACAGTGCTTTACAGTAATACTTGTGGTTTGTCTCTGTGTGCTAGTCATAAAATATGCTATAAAAAAGCAGTTTTGAGGTTGTATCTCTTTTCAGATCTGCCTCTGCAGATTCCTCATGTACATCATCTCTACATCATCATCTCTAAACCAATGTAGTGTGTGTTGACTCATAAATTAAGGCTGTGCCAAAATGTGACACCTAAACATAAAGTACTTGCTTCATAATGAACTTCACTGAAACGCCTCACTGGCTGTCTTTGTGACCCGCGCGCTGTCAGATGAATGTGTACAGTACACAGGTCTCACATAGTCAAGCACCAAACAGTGAGCCTGTAAATGTCAACAGGTCAGGGATTTGACTGACAATTTGACTGGACTATTTATAGGAAATAGGTGTGTGTGAGACCGATATGTATGTTTGTATTGTGCATGTGTCTGCACAAGAATGGCAATTAGTCAGACAAGAATGTAAGTGTTGGAAGTGGAGGGGGCTCTAGGTTTTCCTCCGTTAAGATGTCCTGCACAACATACTGAGATTGGCCTTGACAAAAGTGTGTCAGTGTTAATATTTACCTCATCTAAGAAGTTTGGAGACTCTCACCTTCTCTCTCTTTACTCACTCAGATGAGCTGGATGTGTTATCACAAGCTTTAGGACATGAGCAAGTCTAGAGACCATTTGAAGTAATACAATTTTAACAGACATCTTGCTCCACAATTGTTCATAGTTTAACACCATGTTCCTGTTTTTGGCCTACAGGCAGGTTGTATCTATGGTTCTTTGTGTCTTCTATATACCTATTGCTCATAATTTCTCAGCATGGCTTTCCTATATAGCCAGGTTTATTTTCAAGACTTGCCGCGCAATATGGTGGGTGAGATATTCAAGTGAACTGCTCCCATCCCGCTTTGAGGGGTGAGGGATTCCCTGGGCCTGCTCTGAATGGAGATTAAGGATGCTGTTGAGAGTTAAGCTCTTTAAAGAAGTATTGCCATGCTGCTCAGGCTTCAGCATGCTGGGTCACTGACCATGAACCCCGAAGACACCATCATGTAGTAACAAACCTAAATTCAGTTCATGAACCAGAGGTGCATACCTCAGATTCTGTGAAGATAAAGATATACACTGTAAGAAAGTTACATGAAAAGACCTTGCTTAGTATATTCTTCCAGAAATTTACCCTAAAATGTCATGTCAATGAAGTTACTCTTCACCTGGGGAAAAATCACTCTCCCGGACTCTCTCTTTCACTCTGCCCGGTTGGTGAACTCCATATCTCCATTAGAATGGCTGAGTCATTAGCCATTTTCAAGAAACAACTAAAAACTCATCTTTTTCGTCTTCACTTCCTTGACTAATTTACTAACACCCTACTTCTACTTCTTAAAAAAAAAAACTTCTTATACTGTGTTGAAATACCTGAGACCTGTCTTTATCTATGCACTTATTTACTGTTGCCTCTTATTGTGATTGAAGTTGCTTTCTTGTCCTCATTTGGATAAAAGCGTCAGCTAAATGGCTAAATGTAAATGTACCTGCCAAGTCACATTTTATAGCTGCATATTCTTGCGATAACTCTCATTCCAAAGATTCTGTCTTATGATTTGTTTTTTTTTGTCTTGTATGTCAAATTTTGAGGCCTCTTTTTCTGTAACTGCATTATTAATGTTTTCTGTGGTTATACCTTATTGTGATAATTCAACCAAGCAAACCACATATATTACATATAATATTTTTTGTTTTAAAAAAGCTACTCACTGACGATATTACACTGAATATACCAGTGTTACAGTTTCTGTAGACGTTTCACCAAAAAATTACCTTACCTCACAAAAAACAGCATAACTACAGCTAATTTAGCACAATGATGACTTGGTTAAAGTAAAGATCAAATTCTTTGCTCAGCTGTAAGCCAGCAGTTAAAAAAAGAAAAGAACCTTATCTAGTCAATTCAAAAGCCAGCACTCTTACAGAGAGGATAACAGACAGAGTCTTGGGAATATCAGTGGCTGCCAATTGCAGTAATGGCCCCTAATTCCAAATTAATTCAGTCTAAATGAACTGTCAGGAGAAGATTGATCTGTTGTAAAGGCTGTCTTGATGAGGAGTGTCTAGGGAAAGGGTGATTAGCCGCGGAGGGCTGGCTCAACCCAGCACTGCCTGAGGCCGAAGCATTGGTGGAGAGGTAGATGCTGAGGAGCAGCTGTGGGCCCAATGGTTGGAGGGATACAGGGCTGGAGGAAAGCATGTTTAAGGGAAACCTGGAGAAAAAATCAAAGACCTTAAGATTTTAGAGAAGTGGCACTGAAATGGAATCTACAGAGAATCTTTGAATGTTATAGTATGCTTTGGAGCTACACACAGCCATGTACAGTGTTTTACTTTGAACCTATTTATTATTAATATCTTTCAAATAATATTAGCTGTACATTGGTTCTGGTAATTGTTATTGGTGATTACATGCTTCAGCTGAGCCTCTATATTATGAGTAAACATCTTGTTTTTTTTAGGTTTGTCCACCGTACTGTTAATTACATCTTCCTGAAATAGTGTGTGGGGTTTGCATATTGAAATGTATAGTTTAGAAAATCATATTACAGTTACTGGGGTTATACTCCTTGTGGATCTGACCTCTTGTCATTATTCAAACTAGGCTTGTGATGTGAACTTAATGTTTTTGTCACGTGTTTAGTTCATGCATTTCAGTTGTGACCTTTAGGATATGTTTAACCCTATACTTAAATGAAGTGAGTAAAATATTCATATTTTTATGTGATTGTGAATTGTGTTTAAATTGTACATTCTATCCCCAACCAATGGTATTAAGTTATGTTTATGGATATCTTTTGGTTTTATTGGACAGGACAATAAAATAGGAAGCTTGGGAAAGAAGTTCAAATATATATCACTTATAATGCTAGAGCGATACAGCAGAGCACTGACCTCAAGGCTACGTCTTCAACCCAATCAGTGTTTTCCTTGTAAGAAAAAGTCTTAATAAGTAGCACTTCCTAAGATGGATTCATAAATTTAAAAAGTTACTGATGTGTCTGTCCTGTATTTGTGTCTGTCACAGTCCTTCCTAATTTTAAATTTAACCTTCCTGCTGAGATAATACTGTTGCGCTTAATGAGTAAACAACTGTGGGATTACGAAATTTTGCAATCAAGCAAATCTCAAACATATTTGGATAGTATATCAAAAACTATAAACAGAGGCTCTTATTCAATTAACAAAAATACAATGAAATCTGTAATGACTATCTGAGTGCACAAAAAAGTTAGTTCCAAAAAAGCTATTCATGCGCTAAAATGATTCCACAGCATTTTATTTATTAGGTAATCATAATTTTTTGATCCTTGATCCACAGGGTCAGGGCTCATCCCAATCCTATACTCAGGGATGGGTCGTTATGGTTACTATACCACTGAATTCCTCCGAGCATAATTATGTTAATCTACACAGCAGGTTGAGCTCCAATGCTGACACCAGAACTTTAAACCCCACCAGCTTGAAAGAGGCTGGCCTATAAGTTACTGTTTGATGTTCAAATCAATCTCTTTCAAAGTCTATATTAACGCTGTGCCTTAAAGTATTGGACACACTCTGAAGTACTGCAATGGCATTAGATCTACTGTCATTAATTTAGCCAGGCCCTTGGAAAAATATGAGAAGCCTCTCAAAAGCCAAAATAGTTAACCTTATTAAGGCATCCATTTATTTAGAGCATCTGTTTGTTTATTTATTTATTTATTTAGAGGCCAAGAGTGGAATTTTCTGCTTTGCATGGAGTGCATGTGAATGAATATAGGCCATAAAAATATTTTCGGAACTGAGCTTTATGCTGAAAAACTCCTTATAAAGCAAAGAGGAAAAAATTATGGTCATCATTGGAATATGCATAAATAAATAGCGTTTTACTGGAACGGATATTGGAATTTGAGGACCTGGGTGTTCTAAATTGCCCTGACACTTTATAATTTGACTGGAACTTTGTTATGAAAGCTGTGCTTTCATATTCATTTTGATATAGACTGACAAAATATAGTGTTTGATATTTTCATTTACCTTCTCTGTTTTTCTTTTAAATATGTGAAAAAAGCAGGAAGTAGTATAACCAACTAATTTTCTAATGTTCATCTGGACTGGATGTTTTCTAAAACTTTCTAAAAACTCTGTTTTCTCAACTTCACACAATTGCACTATATCTGACTAATCCTCACCAGAAAAATACATTTGTTTTGCATAAACAAAAATATTTACTTATATCTGATAATGTACAAAGTCCATTTAATTAGCGTGAACATTACCTTTATTCATATAGGCTATGGGGCCTGGAGCTACAATTTTGAATTCAAAATCTAATTCAAACCTGGAAACCAAGACAAAAAAATGATATCGAACAAATACAAACTATTGAGGTTTTGGCATTATTTTTAGGTCACTCCTTAAATGTAAATAATTTGTGACATTGTTCATGTAAACTCTATTGTGGTAAGAGTCCTTGCTTACAATTAGCATGTGATACGTTCTTTGTTTCGAAAGTAAATCTCAAAATCGTCCTGGGATGACATCACTTATTATTAGGCTTCTGTACAAACTTATAGTCTAGACCACTGTTGAGGACATGCTGTCATTAAACCATAACTAAATACCAAATACTAAAAGAATAATTTTTTTTAATTGACCCTTTAATTTACATTGTTATGCTAACCTTAACCCTAATGACTAAAAATTAGTTTAAACGCACAATAGAAGCATTTTTACTAGTACTGTCTTTTTGGACCCCATTGTAGTTTATTTTAGTTTAAAATATGAATAATATTACTATATCATATAATGGTTTAACAACCAATTTTAACGCCCCAAATGTACTTACATTGCAGTGTGATTAGAATGTGGTTCATTAGTTATTACGATCAGCTCACGGAGCGAGTGCCGTGTAAGGGACCTGTGTATCCTGTGAGAATCTGCTCTGTCTCTATTTAATCTGGCTGCCTGGCTGGCTGTAAAGTAACTTTGGACCCATGATGCACCTCAGGACATATGGTGTCCAATGTCTCATTTCCCTGATGTACCTCCTTGCCGTTTGACATAGCAGAGATTTGACGTCGATGAGATCATTAGCAACTTTACTCCCACAGTCGCCCGGGGCGATAAGCAGATAGACGGCGCAATCTCTATGGATTCCCTTCATTTCAGCCCGATGCCATTCTCGTCCTTCTTCCAGTGTCATCCTCTCTCTCATTTCCATCTCCTCACCCCCCACCCACCCTCCTCTCTCGAATGGAGTCATTTCCATCCTTAAAAAAACTTATTTCAACCCTCGGCCTCTGTTGCCCTCTTTCTGTGATCAATATCAGGGCAGCAATGTCTGTGCACACCTCGGCAGATTAGTTTATCAATAGCATTTAAATATTTGTCATGGCCTCCGAATCGACGCTCATTATTTAGTAATGTTCTGGTCTGGCCATGTGAAATCTTATGGGGTTAAGATACATTAAACCCTTTTGAAGAATTCTCATTTTTGCACATTACATGGGTTACAGAAGTCAACGAGATGCAAGTGACATAACCCTTTAGCTTAAAACCAACTTTAGCTATTGTTTTATTGTCTAATTTAGCTGATGTAGTATGATGAGGTTTGATATTGTAAGCTCTCATGATTATCACTTACTTTTCTGATTTTCTTTTGTGAATTTTATATTAGTTAATTAATATATGGTGTGCTTAAAAAACTATAGGACAATAGTTGCTTTAGAAGACACTGAAAAATTAAATTCAAGATGCCTCAGTGTTTAATACATCTTATCATTAGGGAGAATGTAACATTCATTGAGAAATAGATGAAATGAGCCGTGACTTCCATACACTCAAAGCCGTAATCCAATTTATATTTAGATTCTGCAAAGCAGCAATGTGATCATTTCATCTTGTTGTGCCACTGAGCCTAATTTCTTTTTACTTGATGAACATGTTAGTAAATTCGTTACCTTGTGATTAAAACCCAGGAACGTTTATTATTACAAAGCATTTATATTATTCTCTGAATTATAAAAGAAAAATTTGATAAATGATATTGTGACTGCATTCTCTTGTAATATATTACATTATTTGTGGCATTCTTCTTCAAAGAGTGAGGGTTTGCCCATCACGCTGTAAAATCACCTGAACTTGGGTTTAAGTAATATGTAAAGTGGGCCAGAGCTTAGAGAGGCATGATACGATTTTGAGGAGTGCCGTCATTTTGGAAGAGGACTCTTCCAGGTCTAAAGTTCTTCCCCCTATTTCCCCTGCTCTGGAGATTTAAGGACCCACTGAAATCTCATTCCTAATACCTCTGATTTCATGACTCTCAGTGAGTACGGACTGGGCTTCTGAAAGGAGGCTTCGGGTGGTGGGTCGACTTTCGGGTGGCGTGCCTTCTTATGGGCTGGAGGTGGCAGCCGCAGAGGGTGGAGGGGGTTGCGATTTGTTTGTGCTTCCCTTTAGAAAAAGAGCTTACGAGTTCTGCAAAAGAAACGTGGGGAGCTAATGTGAAGATTTAGGACTTTCTCTCAGGCTTGGCCTTCCTTAAGCTCTGTCTGCTTGAGCTGTTTGCTGAGGTCCTGCTCCCACTGAGCACGGATTAATACTCTCTCACTCCTATAGTCCAAGCAACCACCCACCCGGCTTCTAGCCACTCTAAACACTCAAACATGGACACAAACAGCCAACACAAACTCTAATCCACATTGTTATCTCTTTCTATCTATCTTGACTAAGTGAATAAGCATCTTTATGGGTTTTTTTCGAACAAGCTAATGTATGAAGATAAGATAAATATGTTTTCTCTGTCCTCCCTCTAATAAAGCATTAACATGAGTTGACATAAAACTTCTGACTGCCCATGTGATTTTTTAAGAAGATGTTTGTCTGATATGGTGGTCATTTAGTTTTATGTGTATTGTGTGTAATTCATGTGTAACTCCATATTCAAATCCATCAGTAAATCATCTCTGTAACAGATTAACAGACAATCACAAAACTTTATTATGTGTATCAAGTTATTTAATAAATGCTTTTAATTACATTCGCACAGAGTAATTGAAACAAATCATTTGTGTGACAGTGATTTATTGTAAGCATAGATTGCCCTTTTAAACTTTGTATATCTGTGAAAGTTAGGAGTATGTAAATAGGAATTAGTAAATTTTAATCTTTAATATTTTAATCTTACATGTAGCAATCTTAACTGTCATTGGCTTCAGTGTAGTCATTTTATATTAATGTTATATTAATTTATATATCTTGAGGAGTTTATCATATTGAAAACCATATTTAATTAATTAGCCAGCATTTTGTGACCCCTTTATGTTTTGTAGTTATGCACTATAATTGCACACATTTTCAGAATAGGATATTAGGATAGGATATTATGGCTTTTTCTCAATTCGGAGAGTTCCAGATGTTGATCATATCGTTCCCACTCCACTTTTTTATTTTACATAAGAATTACTGACTCCTTGCTAAGCCATATCAGAAAACTGCCATCCTTTACCCCACCCCCACCTCAAAAGTGGTTGGCAAAGAAACAGAATAACAAACACATTTGGAGCAAAGCAAGAGAAAGAGAATGAATCTTTTTTGCCATGCCAAAGAGGCTGTCAAAACCTATTACCTAAGTGTCCTTTATCTTCCCATATGCTTTTGTTGCCTAATCAGCTTTGTATCTCCTTAAATCCAAGATTGAAAAAAACAAATGGATCAGCCTAGTATGTATGGGAATGTGTTCTCAGCAGCCTGAAGTGGGCTAGCACGGCTCTGTGGCCGACCGAGGGAATGCTGTAGGAAATAGGACAGGCCACTCGTTAACTCTCCTTGCCGCCAGATCCGATTCTCCAGCCGCTCTCCTGGCTCTTGATCCTCTTGGATTTTTCCTTTCTCTATTTTTTCCAGCAGAAAGGAGGATTGAGGCTTATTCCACTGCAATCCACACCGGTGGAGGAAAAGAGGACATTTTTTAGGATCAAGGCCGGACTTGAGCAGAGAAATCCTCTCACAATAGAACTATTACTCGTATCAGATTTGTGTGAGAGGGTTGGTATTTTTAAAAGGGATAAATGGTAAACGTATGCCAGGGTTGTTGCAGCTGTGGAAGCCACGTGTGCTGGTGTTTCTTAAATTACAGGTCCTGAAAGAGATGATAGGAATATCTGAACTGGGAATTGTACATAGGAAGAAGCACATCAGTGTTGTATCTCTATTTCTAGCAAATCAATGGGAGTGAAATAACTAGCCACACACAAACAGCCCCATCAGCTCCCTTCCCATCCACTAATCTATACCAGACAAATTAGCCTGGCAAACAGATCGGGACAGACAAGATTTACTCTGTGCTGGCTAATTACATCAGCTCATTAAGAGTCTTTAAGAGGCTGTGATTAGAGATGTTTGTTCACACTCTGCATGGTGTGTTTAATGGCTGACAGTTTATCACCCGCCTGCCTGAAGCTTATGGGAGAACCAGAAGCCTAATCAACCTATTGGTATTCATCAATATTTAAGAAGCTTGTCTTATAGAGTCCATGGGGTGATAGAGTTTCCAGTAAATTTGGAATTATGAGAGATGCATGTTTATGTGAGTGCAGGTAGAACATCCTATTTGTTGGGGTGGGGTCTTGTTCAAGCTGCTGAAACAAGCAGGTTCCTATGCAATCCTTTGGGGATAAGTTTAGAACCTTGGGGTTCAGATTCTAGCTTCAGATCTCATTTTCAACATGCAAGCCCAACTGATGTTAGGATAACAGGATTCTAAGCCCCCTGTAAAGCCTGCAGAAAAGTAGGGCTTTTACAGTACCAAATGTCCAAGATCTAACAATTAGGAGTGTCTAATGTTGTTTTTTAAAAGTTATGCCTGCACACTGCACATGATGTTGTTGGCACAACAGGGGTTGGCCCATTCTCATTCATTTAGGTATAAACTGAACTGTACAGCACCCATTGCACCACATAAGCGCACTTTGAAAAACATGACTATGTTCAGATGGCACGCATACACTCACCTACAGACAGATAATGATGAGAAAGATGTACATATTTCTGACTGATACCAGACTACCTGTGTTGTCACCATGTGTCCCCTGAGAGAAAGAGCCCTTCTTTTAGCTTCAGTTACCCACACACCCCCTTTTGCCCTGCGGCGACGCGTTCCACAATGGAGAATGGAGCGGTTTGGGAAATGGAGGCCATTTATAACTGCCGCATATGCACACAGCCCCCGTCCCAACTTCTGCCATGTTCAGAGACAAAGCTAGAACCCCTCTCCATGCTAATGTCACACAATTACCTTTTAACCGCTCAGACAAACGGCGTGCGGGGGGAGAACTGACATCAAATCAAAACTGTCACAGGTGATTGAGTCCAGTCATCGAGAGAGAACGCCGGCTCGCTGCCTGTCACACGCGCTTATGGGGGCGCTGGAGGTTGAGGGGAGTGTGTTTGTGGATGCTTGCGAGTATGTGATTGGAAATGAAAACTGACTGCTAATATCCTCCAACATGTTCTTCTCATCAGCTACTAATGTCGCTGCAGAACCAGCCCTCAGACACACAGCCATAAATCACCAGACTTTTGGACCTTTCTCTCTATCGCTTGCTTGCTCCCTCAACTCTCTCTCTTTCTCTGGTGTCTCTCTCTGGGGCTTGAGCTGGCAAGCATGGAAAATGGAATGCTCATGACTAATGATATTCAAAAATGATAGGGAAGAGATTGAAAAAGCGTTCCCCCCTGAACCATGCCGAATGTGTACCTACTAAAGCATCGCTTTTTTAATGGAGTTTTAGGGGACACTCTTAAACTGCATCTGCAGTCAATGTCAACTTATCTCATACCCTCCAGTGAGTTGAGTTATTGATGGATTAGGGATGTTTGCGATACACTGGCAAACAAGTTGTTCTTGTGTAGTTAAATGTTTAAACCTCCAAATTTCTTAATAAAGCTCAAAATATTGCCCAACAGATAATTGTGGTTAACACATCAGGTTTGTTCTGTAAAAAAAGCAGGACGTGGGTATATATGAAGTGTAATTCTCTGATGATTCATTGGCAGTAAATCTGTCGTTAACACACATCTGATGGCAGATCGGCTCCTTGCTGGGACTTTGATGGTGTTGTGAGCTTGAAATAAGTGTCTCTTAGATGGCAGGCAATGACTGGCAAATTACAGCAGCATTACCGCACAGCATGTATGCATGCCTACAACACAGCAAGACAATGATACAGTCCCTCATTGCGTCATATGAGTGCCTTAATGTTAATCATCTACTGGTGTTTAATTTAATCTGCTTTTAAATATAATAGTGAATCTTTATTAATGATAAATGAGAAACTATTCTTTTAAGGACAGACTGAAATATATTAATGTTGATCTTATCATTCTGCTTATATTAGTAAAATTAAATGAAAAAAAATTAAATGAAGGAGAGCAAAAGCATGGCTGGGATTCTTAATCAATCAGAGATGTCCCTGTCGTTCAGGTATGTGTGTGTGTTTGTGTGTGATTGCTCACACATCGGCAAAAGAAAGCCCTCAGTCTGACAGCAGAGGCCTTACACTGCACCACATGCCCCACAAAGCTGTCACACTCTTAATTGCCTGTGTGACCCTACTTCCTTCCTTGACAGCCTGCTAATTACCCCCTCTGAGAGCAGGAGTGTGTGTGTGTGTGTGTTTGAGAATGAGATGAAAATCACTCATAAGCAAGTTTGGTCACAGAAAATAAAGCATTATAGACAAAAGACTTGTGGATGTCAATTATTTTAACAAAGACAAAATCAGTTAAGTAATGCACTAATTATTCAGAAGAAATGATCTGTAAGGTTATTGCTAATTAAGCAGTATCACACTAGTTATCATGCAGTTGTACTGAATATCACAACCTGTTTCAGGTTTAATGTGGCTGTTAATATTTAGAAACACATTTTAGACAGAATATGTAACTTTGTTTAGTTTCGCTCTGCCAATAAAAATCAGTTAAAAATAAAAAGGAGCATGTTGCCAAACAATGCTGACACCCTCTCTGGAATATTGTGTAGACAAAGCAAAGTAATAATATAGTGAAACTTTCCAGTGCTGCTGAACAAATATCAGAACTTTTGGAAAAATGTTTGTTAAATCCACTTGGAACCAGAACAAATTGTTGTATAATTCAGCATAATTACTTCATATGTTCTTGCTCATTGAACCTTCTGATGGGGGGGCACAGATTCAGTGGCAGTCATTACAGATTTCTTTAGTAGCACCATCATACAGGCCTTCCCAGGACTTTCCATTCGGACATTCTTTTCAAACTCGAACAAAAAAAATTTAAAGTAGACAAGAGAAGTTCTAAAAAAGGCCATGCAAATGAAATGCTAATAGAATGCTAATGAGGCTGTGGGAGGTGCGTGGGGGGTAAAGTTTGGTTAGAGAGCGAGGCAGCGAGAAAGCAGGAAATGGCTGGATGAGCAGTGAGTACGACTGGTGCCATGCTGACTAGAGAAACGTTTTGCTAGCACGAGAGAGAGAGAAAGTGTGGGTTGGAGGGAGGGGTGAATGGATGCCCTGTGGGCTAATGAATACTGATTGATTTTCAAATTAAATTTCACAACCCTCTCTCCATTTCATTTTCATTCTCTCTCAAACACACATTCTTTAATTATAAATTAAAATCCAAATGTCTTACAATTTTTAATCAAAATGTCTGATTGTTGTTCTTCCTCGCTTTGAGTCTTGATAAAGATAATTGATCAGACATATACTGGACCGTCCACAGCATTGACCAGCTATTGAAAGGAAGACATCTCACACATACTCACGCACTGACATTACGAGTCTGCACATGAAGATGATGTCCAGGTCTGTAGAATGAGAGTGTGGCGGCATGGGACACCTCATCAACCTGTCAGCTGATTCCATTTCACACCTCTTACAAATGACATACTGGGACACAGCTCGGTTTGTCAGGGGCCGCTAATGTTGTCACTCTGTTTTGCGTTGTGTCAAAGCAGAAAGCCCCATCTCTGCTGCTGGCTTCATTTCAATCTTAAAACCCTTTACACGTCCGAGCAAACAAGAGTTTTTTTGCGTGTTGAGGTGGGGTGGGGGGGCACAGGCAGGGTCGATCATTACGCGACTGTGTAAAACAAATGCACAAAGGTGTAAAAGGGAATAATAATGAGAAAAGGAGGGGGGGTACACGACAACATTCAAATGCAAGAGGCAATTCTGTTTTTTTCCCTAAAATATTAATGATCTTTCATTTGGCTCTCATCATAAAGCGCAAGAGAAGAAATTGCATTCTATTTCGCAAAGCCTAAGAAAGCACGGGCCTAGGTAATGGGTAATGGGTGTAGAGAAAAGAACGAAGGTGAGGGCCGTGAGGCAGAGAAAGCGAGGGAGAGAGCGAGAGGAAAAAAACAGAACACGAAATATTCCCTGAGAGAAAGGGGGGCAGGAAAGGCTGGCTAAGGTGGGAGCGAGAAAAAAAGGAGAGGAGATTGGAAATTGAAATTGATGACATTGAGAGTGACTATGACAGAGTCAGGCCCTTTATTCTTTTCTCTTTTTTGAGGAAATCACAGCAGCCAACCTTGCAATGAGGGCAGATCAAGCTAAAATAGGCTGTTGAGTGCTCAGAGAAAGAGAGAGAGGTGGTTTGGCAGGAAGAGAGCGAACAGGAGTGGAGGACATTAGTGAGTAGATGATGTTGTCAGTGACCGATGTAAATCACAGCGATACATAGTCAACAGACACACTCGGCTGACTGTGAGGGGGGACAGCCGTCAGGACGCTGGCACTGACAAATGGAATATTTTCAGAGGACTTAATCAGAGGAAAATGGGGTTTCATCTGCACGCCTCCATGCTCCACTGCCCTCAAAGAGAGAAATGATTGCCTGTCTTTCTCACCCTCGTCTTGCCTCTTCTCTTCTCCTTGCTCTCTCCATCTCATTCACTCATCAAACATAGCCGCAACACATAGGAAAGGTTACAGAAGACCGTGTAGCTGCTTTGGGCCGCTGTTTTACCATACAGAATGTGCAAAGGGGCACGTGCACACACACACAGGCAGATACACAAAGCACTATGACTGATGGACAACGCTATCTCGTATGACAGAGAAGTAATATCTCTGTCTCAGACACGCATGCAATTTTAAACACTTCCACAACATAATTTGTTCTTGTTTGATGTACCTATATTGGACTGGTTCTATACGCCAGTCACTGTTTGTCACACTAAGCCAATTCTGTTTTTGGAATCTGTAATATATTATTTACAGGTTAATGGGTCTGTTCACCACAGCTTATTAGCTATAAAACAATTTAAGAAATCTTAAGATCTTTAAATTGCATTTTCTGAGATGTTTGTACAGTCCTGATATGACCAACATTACATTATTTTACCACTTAAAAAACACTTAAACAAAATAAACTCCGATCACCTGTTTGCCAAAAACAGAGAACAACATAAAGTTTAATAAACATTGATGAAGCCTAAATATGCCACATTGCTTAAAGGTGATGCATGTAATTTAATTTTATTATAAATTCTCCAATCTCACCTTAGTATGCAGAGACAATAAGTAATCTGCGCGGGTTTTCTTCCCAAAAATATACTGTGATGTATCAGCGGTGCAAATGAAGTTTATCTTTTAGTGTTTAATACAGACCATTTCTTTGTGGGCCTATGGAATTCAAAGGCTCTATTGAAATTGATCACAGAACATATCAGAAGCACAGTCCTTGACTTACTGGTCTATCCTACTAAGCCTCATCTTCCAGTGCGTGTGAGGCCACAGAATGGTGCATTGGTGTCAAACTAATATCAAACTTAACAATTACAGCATCCAGACAAATCTCCCCCCACTTAACCCATAATCACAGGTTAAGGGCTTTATGGGTAAGGTTTGTAGATGGTCAGTCATATGAGCAGTCACCTCTATTAAGTTTTCCTCAATTTGTTTTTTCTTGAGTGAGTGTTGGGTTTAGCATGCCTAGGGATCCTAACCACTGGAGAGTGTGAAAATGGGAGGCAAATGAAATACATAACCTATGTTACTCTTATATAGGAATCCAGTGACGGAGGTACACACAAGCATGCACAAATAATCATGTACTATGGATGTGTACATATAAGTGTGGTGACATGCACACACACATGCACACCCTCCCTGTTCATGGTGCTCAGGGCCCAGGTCTCTAAGCCGCAGGTGACCACCGAGCGCTGGATAAACACTAATAAATCTTCCTGCACAGCTCGGCAATCAGTCATCTATCAAAACTTAGTGACAGCGAATGAGAGAGAGAGAGGGAAAGAGAGGAAAAGAGAGAGAGAAAGGAGTACAGAGAGGGGAGGGTATCCGTTAACAAGAAAGTATGGAAAAGTCACACAAAGTGTGTGTGTGTGTTTAAGTGCTTGTACCATGTCGAATTGTGTTAGACTGAGAGATGCATGGAAAAGAAACTAGAACGTTTTTTTTGCATTATCTACAGGCTTTTTTTCTACAAAGTTTTTTAAAAATTAACTATTGTTATGCATGAATCAGAATTCAAGTATTTCTAATATCACAACTATGTACAGGCTTATATGCATGTTCTAGTTTTGAAAAAACAGTTACAACAAGTGAGATCGTTATTGATGTTTCAGTCAGACAGGGCTGTACCATTACAGTTAACAGTCTATCTTGATTCTGTTTCTTACAATATTGCATCAATAATTTAGATCCTTGCATTTATTTGTGTATCCTTTTCTAAAGTTTGATTGATAAAAAATCAGGTTGTCTAAAGTTGTTTTACACTGTATCTTTTCCCACGTATTCCAAAGATGCATAAATATGTTTATACTATGCTAAAAGTCTGTGTAAACAAACTTTTATAATATATGTCATGTTTACAAAGACAGCTAAATAGGTGAAACACTGAAATCGGCGATTCTCAGTGTAGTCAGAGCAGTCCCTACACACCCACTGAATAACAATTCATGATATTCATGATTACAATTCACTTATAATTGTCATGAACTGAATTATGACAAATGTATCATAAGACAGTTGGTAATATTATGGCTGATATAAAGGTGGCTGATATAAAAGGATATAAACCTTTTTATATACTCTAACCATAGCAGGTGCTTACTGTAAACCATAAAAGTTTGATCTCCTACTCATTTACTTTCAATTTTTATCATTCAGGTTAACTGATTATTCTGAAAGGACACTTGCAAAAACTTTTGTTTCCACAGCCCAGTACAGTATATCATGTAATCAAGAGGACATTAAAAGAAATCTAAGGCTTAGTTTGCTTCTCCAGCCTCTCCACCCTCAGTCCAGGCAGTAAGCGTTACAAGCCCCTGATGCCATCCATTTGTCTCATGATGAATGTGGCAATCTTCCAGCCCCTTGCCCTGTCCAACTCATTTGTTATGACCTGACATGCCGGCTGCTTTCTGCTTCATTCTTGCCAGTGGGGACCACTAGCTAAGTAGGATGAGAACTCTATAGCAGACTTTGCCAAACACAGGCTGCCAATTATTCTTGTTCTTGTCATCTCAAAGATACATAGTTGCTTGCTTTTGTAAACTTTCACCTGCGCCATTCTGTAGGAATCTACAGGCCCTCTTTGCTGTGTTCTCTCCAAGTTTCAGTCATGAAAAAGTCACAGCCGTGCCCAGGCCAATCAATGTTCAGGGTGGGAGAAGTTTCTAAGCCATAAAGGTGATTTGATGCTAATCGTTCCCTGAGCTTACACAGACAGCTCAAGAAAGAACTGCTCACAGCTGAGTTTAATTGAGGGTCCAGTCAGAAGATCTGATCTTTCTCTCTGGTCTAGATAAAGGTCACACTGTGTATATTAGCTGGAGGAAACTATTTAGCTGTGGCACCCTCACTGTTAGTCCAATGCTCAAGCATGAATCACGCACTGTTGCGACAGCGAAATTTGTCACCTTTTCCAGCAGATCAATGATAATTACCTCCCTGACACGAGTTCAGTTATTACTTTACAGGATCAAGGACAGAGGGGAGGGAGGGCTGGGGGCAATAGGCAGAGTCTGATCGATACTCTCTGAAATATGGCTGCTACAGTCCTCAGCAGCTCAACAAACCATTACAGCCACTGTTCTCCACAGCTTAGTGACTGAATCTGTGAGTCCAGCTTTCTCTTCTCTACTGCTGCTCTGAGAATCAGAAAAACCATGGATGGTTTCCAAAATCCAAAATGTGTCATTTTACTTTAAATGTTTGTTTTTTTACAGATTTTTACAGGTTAAAGTGTCAAGTTTTTGAAAGTAAACATTTATAAACCATTAATTTTATTTGAAAAGCCAGATGAGATTTTTAAAAAACTAGGGTTAACAATTTTAAAGGGATATGTGTAATTAATTTCATGTAAAAATACCTCCTATCCCAGCTTAGAATGCAGGGACAACTTAAAGTAAACCCATTAAAAAAAGTGTAAATACTGTGGCTTTGTGGCTCACCATCAAAACATTGAGCATTTTATTTACGCATCCTGACTGGTTCGACACAACAACATTGGCTCAGCCACTAATGTGAGCTGGGGACATGACTTTTTGTTTCAAACATTGACAGACATATATATTTTAGGAGATATATATTTTCTTCAATTTTTTTATGCTCCATTTGCATTTTAGTTAAAACTTAAGAAACCCTGGTCAAGTATTCCTGCAATCCTTTCCTTTAAAGGCTAGAAACACGTTCTGATTTAATATTAAGTCGATAGGACTTACAGTAGCATAGTACAAGGTATTACAGTCCAAGGCATTTTGAGTTCTT